>PDGT01000086.1:713164-767769 GCA_003671415.1 Megathymus violae
GACCGGCGCCGCTCGCTGAGAACTCTATGTGCTAGTGCCAGTCGCTCCGACCGCGAACAACCGTGTGCACGTCAGTCATGCGCTGTACGATGACGGCGTCTTCGCATACTCGCAAACACCACGTACGATAACGCGCCCTATTTAAACGCAACGTTCCTTCTAGCTGCGCAATCTCCCCTATTCGCACTTACTTCATTTACGGACCGTTGTACTAATCGAGTTATGTTTACCGATAATCTTTCGCAACTGTAACAGTTGCTAGAGATAGGTCGAAACGGCAGTCTGTAAACCGGCTCCGTGACCATATGATCCGCGGTCCCGTCCGAGTCGAGCGGCCCACTCGGATATCGGTGCGAAGCATGCAGATTATCCGTCGTGAAGCACAACAGTGACTATTTTACAGGAGGATGACTCAGTGGTAAAGAAGTACTTTTTCAGTGTTACGAACGATGGTCTAGATTTGTGACTCGATTTCGTTGGAGATGTGTGGACGTTGTGGATTTATTTAGTGCTGTTAAAATATAGTGCGATGGCTGGTGCTAGTGTGGAGAGTGTTAGTGTCGCGGAGGACTCGGCTGCAGTCGAGGTTCGCAAGCGAGGCCTCAGCGGATCCATGTCACTGCGCACTCGCAAGCTGGGCCGTCGACTTTCGCGAAGCATGTCGATCGTGGCTTTGAAGCTGCCGGAAAAGGCTCACAGCATTACGCGTACTACGAAACTTAAGAGATCTAACAGTCGTGATAAGAAGAATCGAACTTTTGAGCTCTCAGTTATCCTTCCGGATAAAACTCAGAAACAGGTAACTATACAATTTGATAAGTTTAAAAACTCGTAACTCCATCTCAGTGTAAATCGGGATTACCAATACATATATGTGAATTAATATTTATAAACAATAGAGGAAGTGCGAATTTTGTGAGATTGTGCATTGTGAGATCCGCATATAGGTATATGCGGAAGGTAATCTTCGAAATTAGGGCACCTATAGAGAAAAAATCTTTTACCATTAGAAAGGTGCATTATTCCGGATGGACATAGGCTATATATCAAATGTTTTTGTATAATAATTAATTGTTGAACACGAACGCAGTCCGGACGAGCCACTAGTTCGTTATAAACATATACTTCTACAATTATCAGAATAAAATGACACTTCGTCAATCATACCCACCAAATTATTATCATTTACGTGCTTCTTTGAACTTTATAAAATATTAGGTTATTAGACGCAGCGAGGCTTCGTGCTGAGTGCAATTAAATGTTTTGTTTATATAGGTAGGGTACTACTTGAATGTTTTAATGAATGTTTCGCCCGCGCCGCGTCACCCACACCGTGGATTTCTCCATTGATACAATAACGAGCAGCTATTGCCTTCGTGTTCAATCTGTTGCCAAGTAAAGCATTGTTTGCGTTTGTCATTGAAATTGCACCGGGGAATTGCTCGCTCTTTACTCGTTGATTGTTAGGCCACCGGTCGGTTAGTTATTATTCTGCTGCGTGGTTTATAACAAGTTTCTATTCTCCATACTACGTGTACAATTTCATAGGTGTACTATATTTTCCCATTACCATTGGTTCGAGGCACCATTTTCGCAGAGAAATGCTTTCGGAAAAACTTAAGGCAGCATGATTTTTCTCATGAAGTTATGCTTACTGCTCACCTGATTCTCGATAAAAATCAACAGAAAAAGTAACTCAACAAACGAGCTGGTAAAGATAATATAAAATCTATTTTATTATATAAATGTATAAGCGTCGCTAGTGCATATCCATGCTATACAAAAAGTTTTCTATTATTGGTAGCGCTAAATATAATTGAAGGAAACCTTGATTATATTATTGTTAAATCTAACGTAATAATTAAGTTAAATTATACTGGAAGGGTCGAAGTTAAACTTCTAAGCATTGGTTAAATTAGTAACCAATTAACCTTTTTCTTGAAAACTTGCTTCCGGTAAGCGTTAAGAGGGAAGCCGGTTCCAACGAACGACTATAGTAAATTGGTGTGAAGTTAATTATTCAACATCATTTAAACTAGGTGCAACCTTAATTTTCCAGCCGGTTATAATTAATTAATTTTATATAGAATCAGATTTATTTATTTACATCTGGTATTATGTTTAGCAAAGAACTATTTACATTCGTATGGTCAATGTCATAGCTAAGTTATTGGCGGTAAATAATTTCAATATAGAATGTTAGCAGGTATGAGTTGGTTGAAACACCTGTGTATAAACTTTATAATCATATGTCATTATCTATTATATCGTCCAGAGAAAAAATTACGCTATTGTGTATTTGCAGAAACAACTTTTTTTATGTTACCATATTCTAGTATAATATACTCGTCACCAGTTTGTACGGTTTGAATTGTAAAACCCACCGTCGCACCTACTTTGTGCTTACAACTGAATGGCGTGGGTTTTGAATTCCGGATACTAAGGCATACTGATAAATAATTCTATCTTAACCGTGAAGTGTACCACAAAATGGGCTTTAATGGCTACCGAACGACGGATGAAATTTACTTTTAAATCATATTTTTGAATATGTTAAACTTAAAATTTGACATTTTAATTCAAAACCATTTTAAGATTTTGTGTATTTTTGTCTTCTTACAATTTAACCGTATGCATGAGTTAACCGTGACATCGAGATTTTTTTTAACTATGAAGTAGTAAAAGCTTCTATTTTAACAGTTCTCAGAACAGTGAAAAGATGTTTCTCGACTATGTGTGAAAGTCAAACAAGTTCTGTTTAACAGCACACGTCTAGTTTTTGTATATTCGCTATTTATAGGCGGTGGAAGCTGAAAATACGTTAATACATAGCAAAACAAGTGGCTGATGGGTCGAAAGTTTCTTAGTTCTTTAAATCCCTACTATCTGTAATAAAAAATTACAAATTATTTACTTACTTTACGTAGTACGTACTATACGTCAACGAAAAGTGTCTTTTGAACCACAAAACCAAGCTTTTACGGCATTTGGCGTAGCCTAAAAGCCTAAAAAAATTTCAAAATTTTTAATTTTTTCATAAACCAGAAATTCAGTCTAAGGTTTAACTTATTTTCTGAAAATTTAAGTTAAGCTTTCTTCATCCGTCTTTATTCGATTGGCCAAGGTGTGGTCAAATTATTTAAAGAATTCAGACATCCATGTAAAGACATACAAAATGGATAACCATCTAGTAAAAAGTATTCCTAACCTAATATAGTCTTCAAACACCCTTGAGAACATTATGGAGAACTGTAAAGTATTTAGGTTTTCTATAGATATTTCCAATAACCGAAACATGTGATGACTAAGTTCTTTAAAATATACTCGTTACTGCAAAAATTTAATTTAAAACGAGCTGAAATTTAAAAAGTGTTTCAAACACGGGTTTCCCGAGCATGAAATCGGCTTTTAAACCATTGGTACTATAAAATATCATTGCTGATAATATACATTTTTAACTTACTTATATAAATTTATAGATACATATTTAAAATATGTTATAAAATAATAAAGTAACCTTAAAATTAATTAATCAGATTTTCAAAATACAAATTTTACTAAAAACTGTTGCCCAATGATGACAGTCAGGGAAAATATCGATTAATGATTATGAATACCGGCTTAAGCGAGTGTTGCACTGAAAATTGTAGTGTCGGTTATATATATTTTTATTACGTGCCATTGATTCAGTGTTCAAATTGATAATAATTAAAAAAATATATGAACATCATATAGAATACGTAAAAAAGTGCAAACTAACTTAATAACTACTTGCCAAATTTTCATGCGGTTTAAATGTGTCTAAAGAGGAATTATTTATAAAACGTCTGATAAAAATCAGCAAGAACTCGTTTGGGTACGGATACACCGGGAGTGTAATTAAATAAATAAAAAATAATTATTTATCTAAATGAACTAACAAATAAAATTCAATAATTAAATGTATCGCATTGTTCTCGGCAATGCATTGGTAGCGATCTCATTGTTCAACATAAACTTGATCAAAGTCAATAATTATGCTCGAGCTAGTCGTACAGTTTCACAATGTAGTGTTTCTGTCACTGACAAACATTTCCTTGACATTTCGTAAAAGGTCAGTGGGCGAAAACGGTCCTTTAATTTCAATATGCAATCTACAATCATTTTACCGAAGACCGAATACGGCGTCACACAAATCTAATACGACTGCGAAGTATGCGACTGTAGCGAGAATTAACAGAACAGTCTCGAATATTGATCTCAACTGTTGCAGACAATAGCTCATAAAATATAAACGGAGTCGCGACAATGAGGAAGGACGCCCACGAATCGCTGGTGGCACCGATGACTTGAGGACATAATACGACAATTCAGGAAACAACGCATCATCGTATTATTGCAACTGCAATCAAGTTGTATTTACTGTTCACTATTTACCTGGATACCTCGAATAGTAATTTTTTCAATTTAATTTTTAAATCTGTAATTCTTCGTCATTCTTTTCATAGTTAAAAATTAATCTACTTAGTCACCTTACTGGTTATTGGTCAGTACAACCGTAATCACCTCAAATCAGTTCAATTAGCACGCAGTAAATCAAATAGTTTCAATAAAAGGTGAGCATAGAGTCCTAGATTGAATGAATCGAGACTGTCTACGAGTGAAAGTGATGTCGTAACACAAAACCAAGTTGGCGTGAGCGCGTGCGACATACTGGCTTCGCGGAGGTCTGCCTAATTACGGGCTTAGTACGTGATAGAGATGGTCGATTGCGGAAAAACTGAACCGTCGAATTATTCCATTTAATGAATAGGGAAGGAGAGTTATTGTTTACTTATAACAAAACCAATTAAATAATCGTTTATAAAATATTAGGTGGAGACTACTAAAGAAAATACAGAACTTAATAAATTAATAATTTAACTAAACATAATAAAACTAATTTACTAATATACCTATCAATAGGGGTAATATTTTGAATAACTACTCAATGTATATTCCTCAACAGTATTACACAAATTATTACTATTATATAATGAATTATATTAATAGACCTAAAATAATAGATATATAAAAATGTGGCGATGGTAAATTAGAAGTGCAAAACTATTCAATTGAAGAACATATTTATCGGGAATAGAAATTAGTAGTGAACACCAGCAATCTGCTTTGAACAAATGTCTTTGGTTGTTAAACGTAGTATGAAAACAGGTTTATTTTTATCCTTGTTTTCATAAAGTTGTTTGTAATAATGGGATATTCTAATAATGCTAATATCAACTCCAGTAGCATGCACTACTTTTCACCAACAGCCTTTATTCAAGCGTTCTTATCAATAGTGTTGTAATGTTCGATGTATATTTGTTTTCATAATTTTATTCACAAATTGTTTGGGCCGGCAGTACCTTGTAAAATCAAATATAGCCGTCATGTGACTATTCTGATGGCCAGCAATCGATATTTATTACTGTTTAATTCTTGGCAATGAAGCACGGATGACCAAAATATACTTTTGGCTATCATCGCTAAAAAGATCTTAAAACGCTTTATAGCTATCAATGGTTACTCTCTAATACATTTATTGTTGTTGTTCATTTGTAACAATAAATCCAATTGAACCAAGAATTTCTTATAATTTAAAAAATACACTAAAGTTTGGTTATATTTGGGTATGAACAATAAATAAGACTTGAAATACATATTTTCTATACTTTTGTGAGAAGGAAGGGAAAGTTAATATTCGTAGCTAGAAATTAAGCAACCGTGTGCTCAAACCCATAAAATCTTAAGCTTCAAGCTTAAAGTTAGGGGGAGGTTACGGGGAAGCTCTCTACACAGATGTATTAAATAAAATAACAACGCATTATTGCTAGCAAAAATACATTGGCAAATTTTGTATACACCGTGCGCACCAATAACTATGAAATTTGTTTAAAGTCTTAAACATCCTCATTGTTTTTAGGGTGTTTTTCTTTTGTTTATAAAACACGTGTACCACTTCTATGAATGACATTTTATCAAATGATTATCAGCTACCTAGTAATATTGTAGCGTAAGTTAAGTACTGATCCGTATCACTCAGGTGAAAGGTTTGAAATAATTGACATAAAAAGGGAACAATTTATTTTAACAATTAAATTGAATAAACATACACCCCCGTACATGGTATTCTGTTTTAAGAGTGGCATGGGCGTCCACAAGTATGACATTACAAACACCTATGACTAGAAAACAAATATTTTTGTCACCAATCTGCCATGGCCGGGAATCTAATCTGTGTCCCCTCGCTCAGCAGGCGGGGTCACTATCAACTGGGCTACCTACGGAATCTTAAGTTTAAATTACATTTAAACTTGCAATAAATACTTTATTTCATTTATATACAATAAAATTTAACCATAAAGTAATCCTATTTGTGTTAATAGTTTATACTATTACAATAATTAAATAAAATTATGGTTTCACTGAGTTATTTTAAAAGTAAGAACTGTATATAGTGACGACCATTTTACGTGGCGCTACATTTGAAAGTAGAAGAAATCGTGACATCTCTTCGAGAGAAGATTAGTTATACACATACGTGTATTATCTATAATCACAGATACATTATCTATAGTTGCACATACAGCTGCATCAGTTACTTCTCAGCTATTCAGACGGTAACAAAATAGCTTATATTATTATAATAGCTACCACGATACATATGTGTATACTTACATTATTCTACTAAATTAAAATTGCTTTGCCGTTTTTTATGACTTGCAGAGGGATTTTCTTGCATTTAGTAATTCAGTTTTATTTCAAATCGATCACAGACATCCTGCTTCTCTGGGCTATGCTGGAATGAATGTTCCCTTCCCACTCTCACAAGAACTTTACATTCTGTAATCTTTAGGCAGTTATTTATGTAACAGATTATTCTAAGGCCAAGCTAAGTTGTTTCCAAGATAAATTAAAAGCAATCAAATTGTTAATATCTCCTTTATTTATTTATTAAGCCTAAACGACAGATGAGATTGTAGATTAGTTATCAGACAGGAAACGGGCACCTTCGCCTATGTATATGGGTAACATCGGAAGAGTCGCAATGCATCGCCAACCCTGATTTGAAGGTGTAATGCGTTATTGAAGTTTCAAAAAGGCTCTTCTACCATACATTATTATAGATATTTAAGCACGCAGTGCGAAGGACTGTACATTGGATAAGATGACTAGATCCTGAACGGTGACCATCACTTTCCTGTAGCACCATAAACCGGTCCTGTCGTCTGGTAATGCAAATCGAAGGAGATCTATTGTTGTCTAGGCCCTTTGTACTTAAGAGATTTGTTTACCACTACAGATGTACGCTGCAATTTAACACATAAGAATTATTAGATAGGTTAAATCGTGGGATGGAAATGAAAAGCAAAATTTAACCAAATTTTAAAATGAGATAGATACGAAAATTAAAACTAAAGTATGTGTAAAAACAAGACTTGAACTGATCGTATCTGTTCATTAAAGGGAGAGCAGCAATGAAGGACTACGGATGTACCAAATTAAGAAACAAGTAATTGTGCTGAAAACGCTTCGCACTATCTTGCAGTCGGCCTCGATTAACATAACAACAACGCACCTTCGAATGTGCAATGAACCGTATATAACGACTCCGTGGTTTGTAACGTATGTCACAACAAAATTGATTATGAAATTTGTACATCACTGCAGATGTACGTTGTACTTTAGCATAATATAATATACAGTCATCAACCTTATTCAAAAAAACATTAAAATATAACGTCTTAAAAGATTTCGCCAGATATTGAAAACTAATGTTATAATAATATCCAAAAAATATTATTTGTAAATTTGATTTCCATCGTAATAATCATAAAAAAGTGTAGTAATGTCATTGCCAAAACTTCCTATCAGTGAAGAGGCTATACGTAATTATTCATCAACTTTTCAAATTAACCACAACGTTTATTGTATTTATAAGTAAACGTTCAATATACCGTCCTTCTTTGCAATTTTTAGTTTTAATGATTATCTTGTATTTCTCACATTAAGTGAACTTTGTATTCTTGTTTAGAAATAAATATATTTAACCGTATATAATGAATTACTAGCAACGCAGTATGTTTTATTTTGAGAAACAATATTTTTAAGCAAAATTCAAATACAAATTCTTATAAATGTAACAAAACCACAATCCATATTTTATGATATTAAAATAGGAATTTAGGAATGATGTTATGCAATATTACATCAAACTAAAACCGAATAAATAAAAATATTAAAAAAGTGAACTAATAAAAAGGTAGAAAGACTCGTGAGTGTACCGTACCGCAAGCGTCATATAATCATCAGCCTCGATAATTTCAGAACGAATATTTTGAAGAGTTGGACTTAATATTCAATCTGAGATGTTAGTTATTCCTGTAGAATTTAATCACATACCTTCAATATAATAATAATAAATGAATTACAAATAATTTGTATGTTATTTGTAAATTATTTTTCTTATATATTAATTTTATATTTTTCTTATATATTATTTTCTTATATATTAATTATATATAAATTTGTATATTATTTTTCTTTGTTAGAATATGGTACGTGATTGTCACCATAACGATTTTGGATTACTATCATGTCTTCAGTAGATAAGATAAGATAAACCTTCATAAGAATAATCGAAAATGTTTCACACTTTTAGTGTTCAAAAAGCAGCCAAGGTATAATACAAATATACACGCCAAACACATTCAACTTTGTGTTGGCAGTGAACTACCTACATACAGAACATAAAATAAATCTAAATCTATTTTCATAAATTATTGGCCGATAAAATTATGTATGTTTTAATTAAATATTCATATTTTTATCGCAGCATTCATAATGAGGGCGCACATTGCTATTTGCATTACAACACATGTGGACTGCTTCATGAGTGTCAACTAATTACTAATATAGAGTCAGACTGAAACCACAATATAATTTATTAATAAAGCTACTCGTATTTCCAAAATACAAAAAAATATCGAATGCGTTCCGGCTTAAAATACTGACACACATGTTCAGATCTGTCTATTAATACGTGTGTGACAACGATTACAGTCGTATAATTAGCGGAATGTTAAACCACAAAACAATAGTACTCTTGTGCCCAAAAAATGATGAAAGTCTTTTGAATGACCGCGGTAACGTTATATTCCAGCATAATATCTAAATATTTATAATTACTTTATTTATAAATATATATTTGCTTCACAATTTTAAAGACTAAACTCGGTGGGGATGTCCAAAAATTAATTACCCGACAAAATGTATATATGGAGGAAAGTTTCCGGGATTCTTACCCATTAAAAGCAGTTCACAAAAAGCAATAATCCTGTAATGTAAATAAGTAAACGTTTTACGAAGAAATGAATGACTAACTTCGTCAAAGTCAATAGATATCAGACTTTTGAAACATGAGCGTAGTTAAAGGAACTTGCTAATTTTATTTTTAACAATTGTTACCCGATGGTTCACTCGTAATATTGAGTTTAAAATCCATCTCGAAATGTTCAATCCGTCTGGAATGGATTTATGGATGAATTAATTCAAAATTCTCGTTGGATTTTTCCTTACCTATAACAATTAACTGCTTAGACATGCTTTTAATTAAAGGCAATTCACAATGATGGGGCACTTTGCCAGACAAACAACATCACACCTTTAACTGCCTTATAAATCGATGGTTATAGAGCTGAGATATGTTCTAGAAGGAGATGGATGACATAACCTGTAACCTGGTAAAGAAATTGATTAATGTAAATTGTGTACCTATAATGCTCTGCTATTATTTGTATAATAGCAGATGTAAAAATAGGCGTAATTGGTCGATCTAATTGAGGTCATCCTGCTACTTGTGGTTTGTGGTTTGTGTGCTATTACCTACTGGAAATTTTGTGCACATTATGTAAATATACTAAAAGAAATTGATGTGACTAAACTTAATGCGATAATTTTCAATATTCCTCAAATTATATTGTTTTTTGTATTATATGGATGGTGTTTTACTTTTTTATATTATAGTTGATAGTATCAGGCGTTACTTTGCGGAAATTTATTGTTATTAATTAGTATTAATTTACTTTGCAACAATCCGCAAGCACAATGTATGACGGTATATACTTTATATACATGCATACATTTTTTACATTAAAATACTTATGAAATTTGGTTATTTCATTTCACTCGAACTCCTAGTGAAAAATAAAATGGTAATCGCAAAACATACTTTATGTTTAGTAAACAATTCCAGTAATACCAATGAAGGAAAAATTACAAAGTTTAAGAAGTAATATTTATTTCATCTCATCTATTTGAAAAGAGCCGAAGGGTTCTTCGAGGAGTGCGAGCAAAATGGGTCATTCCGCGCGTACATAATAATAGTGACGAAATTATTTTTGAATTCGGAGCACTATTTAATTAGGATGACTCCATAGCCCTGCTGGTTACTGCCTGCCGAGTGAGGGGTCCTGGGTTCGATTCCCGGCGGGCGCAGGCATTTATGTGACAGATAAATGTTTGTTCGCGGGGTATGGGTGTTTGTAACGTCATATTTGTGTCTATGCCACCCGCAGCACAGGGAATCCTAGTTCGGGGGTGTGAGTGTGTAAACGTTATTATCATTATTATTAAAAGTTTGACTGCAATTAGCTTCGATAAAGTCCTGGCCGGTAATAAAAAAAGCGCGCCCAATGACGCCGCATTGGTTAACCAAATAAAAAATTTGCAATAAAATTTTTATTCGTTTTTTATTACTTTTTGTCAAAAATTATTGCGATTTTTTTAATTGTATGTAGTAACAGATAATTTTAATCTGTAATTTGCTTATATAATTATAAATATTCGTCACTAGTAAAAACATATCCTATTTATTTTTCTCATAGAGAGGGATGAAAAGCAGAGTTTGCCATACGGTACCAAAATTAATTAACCTCGAGCGACGTACTTTGAATCCCTCGCTACGCCTAAAATTCTACTGTAGAATCCTTCGCTTCGCACTGGATTCAAAAAATCGCTGTCGTCTTCAATATATTATTTTAGTCCAAGTGCAACGTATTTGCAAGTTTAACGGATTGCATTTAGGGCAATTACTACAAATGTAGACTGTCAATCAGGGTACGAAGTCATACGTATTGAAAATAAAGATAGCATTGATAAAGATTGATAATTTGTACAACTTCTGATAAATTAATTATTAGTATTGCACGTGGCAAGTGTATCGATTAGATATACATATAATTTTTTTTAAATATCGTGCAATATCAATACTATTTTTCTTATCGATAGAACTGAAAATGTATATAAAAACCTGAGATTATGCTTTATATGTTAGGCTCGTGTAATCAGCAACAACTAAATATCTACAAATTACTAACTTCTATTACAGTAAGTACTAAAGAATATTGTGTTGAAAACAAATTATTTGTAATGGCATTTCTCTGAGATGTCTTCAACTATACTACCTGAGTAACTGCATCTGATCATTTCAAACCGGAACCAGCACCTATGCGTATATTATTATACTTCTTTATTGAATGATAAAAACAAGATACTGAGCCGACGAGTACCAACGTCAGCTTAATGGAAATATGTTACTTACCAGTCAGCGAATAAGCAAATGTTCACACACCATAGTACTGGAAATCGAGTGCTGAAAAGTGCCATACCACAATAATGAAATATCACAAACAAAAAATTGTTTTCTTCGCTTTTTAAATTAAACAATCTGCCATTAAATAGTATTTTAACTAAATTAAAAACATATAGAAATTTATAGCTGTTTTCTATTGAATTAGTCAAAAATTATCGATTGTTAACCGTTGTAGTCCAAATACACTTTTGGGTTCTTTATCTCATTCATTTATAGGCAGTGGTTATTGAAACTTCGTATTTGATATAACAATCTTAAAACCAAATGCTTAGCAAGGAAATATAACCGTTCTTCTGATAAAATAAATAAGATGTAGCTTTGCATCATGAGATTGATACGAAGGTTACGACTAAAATTTATTTCTGAATGTAATACAAAATGTTTAAATCCTAATTTTTATACTGTATAGTGAGAGAGAGAGCAATGACGTAGGATTAAGGATATACTAATAAAGTAACAAGTAATTATGCTGAAAACGCTTCGCACTACGAATATCTTGCAGTCGGCCTCGATTAACATAAGAACAACGGACCTTCGAATGTGCGATGAACCATACATAACGACTCCTTGGTTTGTGACGAGAACTACGTGACAAGAGTATAGGAATTATAACAATGATTTAGGAAATTTGCTTACATTGTATTCCAATAATTTGTATTCAAACAACATACTTATTTAATATGAGTTTTATTAATACAATAATAAGCTGTAATCCGTGCATGAGTATCTTATGTACCTACATAGATAAATTGGATAGCAGTATTTTTTTGATATCGTAGGGAAAAACTTTCAAAAAGACCAGGCCAGGTGGGGGATATCGTGACATGTGAGATTTTTACCTCCTAAAACCCCTCCGCTGCCATTCGATACATATGGACAGGTATATCGTATGAACACATGTAGATAGGATGGATAAGTTAAATAGTAGTCCCCAGTGATATCCAACAGAAGAGTCCTAAAACCATTACCATGACCGTGAGTCAGCAGAGTGCCATACGAGCACGGAAGGTAGACTTCGACTCGTGACCTGCTATACTGTAAAACATCATGTCTTACATCTCAGTGCATTTGCTTAATTATTTAGAATTTTTATCTCAGTAAACAGTAATAGCTGTTGTGATTATATGTCCTGTTTGACACAAAAGATGTAACGATTCCATGAATTAACGGAGTATTGTCAATAGGAACTGTTCATTTTGTCAATGTAAATGAGGAGATAAACCTGTGAATTCACACAAAAGACATCTTTGTATGCAAAGTATACATTAATGAAATGGTGATAGTCAAATCCTTCTAGAACACTAGTTGAAAAAACGACAAAGTAACAAGACATTCAATAACGCTTTCCATTGGATTATAACGTAAAACTAACGATATTATGATAGGTTTTAGTTCAAACTGTAACTACAACTTTTTTCTATCAACACTGATTTTAGTTCTATTTCCCTTAGAGGCTGAATTAATCAAGTCACTAATAAGTTTTATGTTCACGTGGGCATACCATTTTGTATATTAACTTCTCAGAATATTTAGACTTTCTAAGAATATTGTCGCCTCTTCCACATGACCGACATTTTTTTAAAATTCGCTATCGTACACGTATATATATATATATATATATATATATATATATATATACGTATATCGTATCGTATCGCTTTACCCTTCACTACATTCCACATGCACATCATTCTTTTGTTTTTTAATTATTCGTTATGATTTACTTCTTGACTATTATTTCATCTGTTGATAAGCCGTAATTTTTTTCTACGCTAACTTAGTATGAACATGCACTCTTGCCTTCAGAATACCTATTATAATATTTGTATTTTCATTTATAGTATATTGCAAATGACGAATGAAAAAAAAAATTGATTTCTCCCAAACTTTATGTCAAAATCCAAAACAAAGATGCCATACCAAACCATATCTGACATAGGATGATGAAATTTCACTTTTCTGACCAGTTGCGACGTTTCTTTAAAGGTATGAACGTACAGTTTGTCATTTCGGTTGGTGTAACGCTCATGAAAAATCGTTAAATTTTTTTCACCTGCTAAAAGTATATTTCTATGCCTTTCACCCGTGTATTGGGACAACAAACGTTTTGGTCGGTACATTCTCCGTTGGTCACTGGTTCCGGCTACATTGAAAATGGCTGCAATCTCTAGCTACAAAATGAATTTCCACAGGCTGTACCAACTATCTGTGTTTGAGCAGAATGTCATATGATAACCAGATATGTGTCTGTTTTGTACTTACATTTCAATGAAAATGTTTCATTATTCGTGTCAAAGTATGCGACTTTGTTTTTCACAGTCTATGACAATCGATAGACTGGTCGATGAGGTGTAAACTGTTTGATGTTTAATGGAACATGAAATCGTTGTAACCGAGTCACCGGTTTTCATGGACACGTCAATATTAATACTTGTAAATACATGTCTATCATACTATAATTTTACTTAATACTAAATCACAAGTCCGAGCTACGGTTGCCGCAATGCTGGGTTCGAGTTTCTGATCAGAATGAGGGTGGTAAGGGCCATAACTCACTATGATGGTCAGTGTGAGTTAATAGAATTTTCATTTCTTTAAGTTATGGATAAACAAACGCGCAACCAATACTGTCCAAGTTTGATAATTGATTCTGCAACCAATTTCGTTTTTAAGAGACGACAGATTAGTTATTCCTATTTTATGTCCGGGGAAATACCTTTACGCTATAATTTAAGTAAAGATTAACGTGCTTAAGTTCATAATTAAGTAAATGATTTTTGGTGTTTAATATTTTGTTACGTAATGTTCATAATCATCATGTTCTTTTTAGTTATAAATACAGGTTGATTGTTATACAAGCAACTCGCTCGAGAAAAGTAACCGACTCTACTCGTATTACTTTATACACACGTCGTAATAGAGGGATTGTGGTTTAACAGGATTAACGCACGTTTTAATTTTAAGCACTGTCACGTAATAGCATCGTTTATCGGTTATCGTTTTAGTAATTATGGAAAGTTAATAATCTACATATGTACATACACATTATGTACCAGACTTATGTAATTAATTATAAATTGTGTTTGTACATGTTGACAAAAGTACATGATTAACTATGCGCTTTGTTTTATTTGTTTGTAATTCCTTTCATGTCATATTTAAATGTAATACGCAAATATTGTATTTCTCCTGCTAGTTGTCCCATTGTTTAATCTCGTGTTTGAATAGTAGCATTAATCGACCCCTTTTCGGTATTTTTCTTTGTCTGAATGCAAAACTAACTGAAAACGTTATTTTTGCTCCAGTAGATAAAAAATCCTTTAGATCACAAGGTGACCACGATGCTTTTTGAGTAATTTAACAGCAACATTTTTCCAGGTCTATATTTGTTTTTACGTTATTTTAATATCGTTAACATTATAACGTCATAGATAGAAAACAATGGCGGTTAACTCCAGATGTTCGCAACTGTTGGCGATGATAAAAAATTTATGTCGAACTAAAATAGCATGAACGGGAGAAAGTGACACGTGCTGTCTTGGTCTGCCATGATGAAAACTCATCCCGGCAGTTTTGGGTCACCAGTATTATTCTGAATGCCAAACAAATTTAAAAGATGTAAATATTTATGTCATTTTGTTTAGTCGGACAAGTCATCATTTTGCCAATTAACAGGATGTCACATGCCAGAGCGAGACATGAAATTATAGAATCTATGTATATGAATTCGCAAATTGAATATAGACTCTTGGAATTGTCTCAAAAACTTATGCTGTTTCCGAAAACATTGTTACCGAAAGATACAAAAGTTTTAAATTAATGTAATTAATCGTTCATACTGAGAATAATTGAAAATTAAAACTAAACGTGAGTTCATCTTCTGTATTAATTAATCGTAGATACGTACAGGTATTTGGACGACGAAAATGTGAAATTAACATCTAATAAAAATACGTACATATATAAGAAGATCATGCTCATGCTCGTAACCTTCCGTGTTAATAAGAAAAAAATTCAACTTGAATAAGTAAAAAATCTATTAAAAACGCTTACACTTAGAACCTTAATTTAAAGGTAAAAGTATAAGACATACTCGTAGAACAGGTTCAGAAAACAGGGCTTGTTATAACCAGTTACGTAACAATTGCTTTCTTAAAAAAATTAGGTAATATTGTCATCATTATTATCAATGAACATAGGTTAATGTTTAGCAAGGCTCGAAACCCGACTGAGCCACTGCTGCAATTATTGTTATACAAATAACTTTTAAATCGAGCACTAGTATTGAGAAGGTTACCCGTGTGCGTTAACACTGAACTTTTCTGCTGCACATTCGTGTTGATTGCCATTTATGGGCGCATGATCTGTCTCTGTGGTACGTAGGCGAGAATCAGGAAATAGCGTATAGCCTAGATTTATGGATCATTTTTTTTTTTACATAAAATAAGTTAATGCTTGACAACAATCCCAACTGATTGTAAATGGTGATGAAGTCTAAGATGGTGAACGCACTCACTTATAAATAGCCTATTCACTCTCCTTTTGAAGACTCCCCAAGCGGTCTTTAGAATTCCTATAGGAAGCGATTAATTTAAATAAGAAACAAAACATGTTCTCATTATTACATCGTTGCCTCTATATTGCAAGTGGTATAATTTATGCATACATACACAAACAAGACAATTACCAACAGCAAAAACTCAAATAGAATCTATCAATATATTGAGATTAATCTAGTATGTTAACCACAAAAATCTGTTTCGATAGGGAATCATGTAAAATAGTCTTCGCTAAGCATAGTAACTATTACTGCCCATTGCACTACAAGGTTAAGTAAATTGAACTGTATTACTCTAAATCTTTGTTGATACCGTTACACAACCGTACAGAGGCTAAATCGGTACATTACATATTTTATGTACATGATACAATTTTTTTTTTTTAAATTATTATCGGTCTTTCAGGTTACACGAGAAAACGATACATTCATAACTTATACAAATCAATAATCAATTTCTAGGTTAGTTTGTATACCTGGAAATAGATGTATCTTGTGGGGACGACAAAAGATACGCAATATGGAAGTTCTGCTAACATCGTATGTTTTAGGTGCAGTTTTTTAGGTATTGTATTAAATAAATTTAAAGTAAATACGTTTCCAAGCTAAACACCGACACCAAAAAGAAAAAATGGGGTAAACATGAAATTTATTAATTGCGTGATGACAATTGTTTTGAGTAAGATTAGATTAGGGTAGGTTACGAACGGGTGAATGAATAGGTGAGCGAAGGAACACCCAGGGGTTTTAGGCGGTAGGAGTTTGACATAACCTGGATTGCTTCCCCGAGCATTCATGATGGATTTCCCCTGGCAAAAAAAAGGTAAGGTTAACAGGCATTATTTGCCAAAGTCAGTTGTTTTCTGAGTGAAGCAAGTAGGCGGATTAATAATAATGTTATAAGAACGCGTTGAAAATCCAGCACGACTTTTTTCAAGATTATAAAATAATAAATTTGGTTGGTCCCTCTTTCGTAAGAAGGTACGAGAACGACGATCATTCGGCCCGTGAAGAACCTAATTGTAAGAAAGTGAAACGCGAGCGTGCAGTGTCGAGAGCTCTCTCAGGGTTATCGAGTGCCCGCGCCCGTCGTGTACTTAATTAGCTGGGTATTGTATTGCTGTAGAACCTGTAACTTATCTTAAGTTATTTCTAATCTAATTCGCATACGAAGGATTGAGTTCAGCTTGTGTAATATTGTTAGCCGCCTTAATAAGCTGCGTAACGAGCATACATTTTTAAAGAGCTTGAATATTAGAGATATATATTTCGAAGAGATACTCTTACTTACAATGATTTTTGTGACGTATTTTTAATTATATAAATCAATACTAAAATACATATATACATTTGAAGCTCAAGTGTTACACACACACAGCGCAATTGAGGCCTAGAAATACAGTAGTTAAACAGAAGAAATATAACAACATTATCTTAAAAACGGCAAATATTATAAACTTAATATATATTTAAAACGGTGGTTTATTAAGTAGCGGTTTTCTCCTGTAAAAATCGTACACACGATTGAAGATGACCTCAAATATGAGAGCACATTCATTTAGCGCCTCAAATGCTCAGGCTTAAATATGCACAAATTTATTTCGAATTATATTCTCAAGATTAATAACAGAGTAAAAGGTATAATATAAAAATATAGAGCTTGTATTTAGTACTTTACCTATGAAATTGTCGATATGGGAAAAAAACGTATACTTCTGAAATTAATATGTATTTAATCGAAGTATTCACCATTTTTATCATAAGACTAAACATCTGTATGTACGGTCGAACTATAGTTCTTCTATTAGAACAGTGCTTTTCAATCTATTTTCGTTCCTTTTACCCCTTAATCAAAAAAATCATTTATGAGCACCCCTCCCCTCAAAACTCCATACCTACTCATAAAAATGTGTCTCGTTTCTCTTAAAGTCTAGCACCTTAGTAAGCTATTAATTATTATTTTTAACTAAATATTGTAGACACAATACTTTATAATAATGTTTATATAAGTTAACAGTTTTAACTTCTCACTATTTCCGCTAATACTAATGTAACTTTCACGTACCCCTAATGCAACTCCGTGTACCCCCAAGGATACGCGTACCACAGGTAAGGAATCGCTGCTTTAGGGCTTTATTAGGATGTTTTAAAACTTTTAAACGTTTACACAACCACACACCCCCGCACTAGGATTCCTGTGTTTTGAATCGTAAGGTCGTACACAAATATGACATTATAAACATCCATGACCCGGGACCAAACATTTATCTGTCACATAAATATCTGCCACGGCCGGGATCGAACCTGGGACCCCTCGCTCGGCAGGCAGGGTCACTACCACCTGGGCTATGAGGTCATCAACCATCATTTTTCATGTTAATGTTAAAATTAATATTAGTTTGTACTAGTTATTTGAAATTTATTTACATTATCTCCAACGGCACCATTAAGACTTGCTTTTTAAATGTGTTTAATGACACGTCATGACCCAAGTGTTGAACCGTATTTGCGGACTTAATACCTTTTAGTAAGCTTTTAAGGGTGTATAATTATTCTTGTATTAAATCTCCTTTTAAACTATTAATTTGCTGTTTACCTTTTTGCCATTTAGCAAAGGGCCAAAAAAGTAGTAAGTACATAAATTTATAATGCTTTATTCTAAAATGCATAAATATAAGTAGTGTTATTGTCATATATTCTAATAAGTTTTACGCTCTAGAAATCTTTCTATGTCCATCTCATACGTTCACCAAAACGACAACCGTAGAAACATGATGAAAAACGCAATTACCAAATTTTCGAATGCCATTAATAAATGAAGTTTAGGAACAGTAGTACAATTTCTGTATTATGCACTACACATAAACTAGACAAAATTATCACACGATGTTTTCAGTACAGTACTCATAGTCGTCTTTTGAAAATCCATTTTACATTACCATTTATTGTTACATTTCCATTGCTTGACTATATGATGGCTGACTTCGTTCGCAATAAAGCAATAAATATAATATGTATGTACAGCTACGTCGCCAATCTTGCTACGAATACTCGTTTACAGTGTCAGGATAGCTTCTATAAGGATGTACATAAGTTTATGCTCACGTTTATAAAACACGCGAAGAAAAAACTTTGCACCCTTTTTGTACCTCCTCTGTTTGTCAAACGATTTTCTTAACTTTTATTGTTTGGTATTATAAGTTTTATTGTTATCAACATATATTTTTTTTGGGTTACGATTGAGTTCGAAATTTCGACTACTAGACGAACAATAGTAGGCACATGACATTTTAATTCAGGATGCGTCATGAGACTATAAGTAATAATCAAGAGTAGTGTCATACCCGTTGTATAGATTAATATGTTTGGACATTCGAAGGTAAAGTATAATGTATGACATAGATAAATTAAAGCATATGCGGGCATTCTTCATATTTGAGAGGGGCTTATATGCTTCAATATGGATTACTTAGTGTTAAAGGCCAACTGAAGAATCGGAAATTTATAGGCTATTTGGTAACGTCCGTTAATGATCAGGACTGATAGATTAGCAGTGAAACCGCTCAAGATATTTAACGGTCACCCATCCAACTCTTCTCTATATAAAATATTTAAATTGAGTTTGTCATTGTAAGTAAACCGTATTTTTATCGAACACACTCTTTACGGACAGATGAAATTTACAAACTTTTATTTTAACGTTCCAGTTAGCTTTTAACTAGCCATATTGTTAGAATATCTGTGGTTACGATAAACAAACGGTAATTCTATTTTGTTATCTCAAAGACTCGCTTTCGACCCTGATACAGCAACAATTTATCAGTTTCGTGTGTACTTTTCACTATAAAATAGCTATGCTAGCGCCCTAAAATTTGTGGTGTGAATTGGTACTAATTCCGGAGATGAAGCACTTTCCTCTCGCTTGTATCACGGTATTTAGCATTCAACAATAAAGGTAAAGCCTACATATTCAAAGGTTGTTAAATTTATGTAAAGATTTATAATAGGTTTATATTTATAATAGCTTGATAGAACTGGTTAGCAATTTGCATGTAATTTTAGCATTGTATGAAGTTACGGTTACATTAACAAGGTTATTAACAAGGTTTTTGGCCGTATTGGGGCGGCCTAGAATACTCCCCCCAATCCCATGCTGACAAAACAGGGTGTCGTAAGAGGCGACAGAAGTCAGCCTGCTTGGTGGTAGGGCTTCGCGTAAAGATTATATTATCAGTTTTATTATTAAGTCATTGATATTATTACTGGTATTATTATCTTTCCGTGAAACCTGCCTGGCTAGCTACCACCCTCCTGCTTGAGTCAGCCGCCAAACGACTCGTCGTGTTCCGGCTGGGGGCTTGAGAGCCAGTTCTTTCTTTCTTTCTTACCTTCTTCTAACTTCTTGGCCGACAACGCACCAGTGATACCATTGGTTTTGCTGATGTCTATGGGCGACAGTGACCACTTACCATCAGGTGGCTCGTCTGCTCGTTTGTCGACTATTAACATTAAAAAAAAAAAATTCTACCGCCATCAAACATTTAAAGACATGCTTTAAATAAAATAAGATGCGTTATTTTACAGTACATTTGGTTACTAGGACATAGCCCTTATGTATTAAGCGAGCACAAAATAATATACAACATTGAATTGTGTCCTTAGAAATCATTATACATAGGTGTTAAACGAACACTTTTAACTTTCATTCAATCAATCTCTTAGGTTAACTGTTACTTTCTTGTATGAAATAACTTATTTTTACCCATCCTTGGTAAGGTATAAATCTGCCAGGCTATATATTAATGTCATAGATAGAAATATATATATATATGTTTGCTGAAAGGCAAGAATGCACTTACGGCTACCGTAGGATAGTATTTTAATCAAGAGCAAGGGACAGAGAGGTTATGTAAGATGTAAAAAATAACTGCCCAACTGTGCGATAAATACGAGCGAACTAATAATAATAAATCGCAAGGTTACGTAAGCGATTTTTGAACTCGCTTTTAGTTCTATGATACATAAATATGATAGTAACTGTAAATGATTTGGGTAACATAACATAGTGGGTTTACAAACCTACGGGCGCTTGTTATGAAATCATATCTGGAAATAAACAAGAACATATTGGTTTATGTTAACACGATAATTTTAATTTATATTTTATTAATACATGCGATTGCCATACTAGACTCAGGTAAAGTTAATATATTTATGCATAAATTGATAACAGACTGACATCGGTATCTTATGAGTCCCTGTGTTCCATTTGATCGTCGTATAGCACACAATTTTAAAAGTAACACACTTATCGACACGAACCTTAACAAAGTATATTCTGAAGATTAGGCTTAATAATCAAGCTATATTTCACATGTGCTATATTTCACTCTTTAGTAGTTTACACCAATGACCAGGCTGAATGAAATCAAAGCTCCATTCACGTTTATTCTTTTAAAAACATTATTAGTAATTTAAACAAGCATTCAACACAACATTTTTATTACCCCAACATACAGTTAAGACCTAAATGCCAGATTATTTTTGATTTTGAAATAAAAAGTTTAAACAATTTCTTAACTACCAGCTAGAAAATATTGTATTGGGGTTAATCGCCACATTATAAGACTCGAGTGTTCACCCATGAAATGTATTTATATATATCTCTGGTTTTGAATATTGTGAGTATTATTTAAAAGGCAAAGGAGACTGAGACGGCGCATTAGACTTTTTTTGCCTAGATAAAAGGAAAGTGAGTTTGTTAAAAGCTAACATGATCAATGTACTCGTAATAATTTTTACGTTGCCTCCAGATATAGGTAGTACTAAGAAAATAATAAACAGTGACGGCAACTACGTCATCATAACCTCAAGGTTACTATCACAGGTTTTCACGATTATTTCCACATTGCAATTAATGTATGTTTCGAACGTGATCAGACGACACTGAGAGTATCGATCCTTCGTACGACCGTCTCTAGTAAAGTTATACTTAACATTTACTTAACATGGCTGCAAGCAGATAGAGTAAATACCTACAGCGTTTTAGGGAGCCGTAACCGTAAATCCAATAAAGAGACGGCTCACTCGTGTGTATGGGTCACTTCATATTTTTTCTGAATTTATTGGATGAAAATAGTTTACATGTTTTTCCATATTTTTTATATTACACTTTCATATAACTTTATATTTTGTTTTATAAATTGTACATAAAAAATATAATGTACCATAATCTATGCCCATTGGCCACTACATACGTTTATTAAAGTATTTTATCATCTACCGGAAGAAGGCTAGTCTGCCAGCTTACTAGATAATAATTTCAGTGTAGTACTGTGATTGTCCTATCTGTAATTGCTTAAACCTACATTGTTAACGGTGTACCTACCGCTTGTTTACTCGATATTGATGTGGGTAATCGTTGGGTAAGGTAATTTTATATCTCGTAGTGATTCTCAACCTTATCTGCGTTGCAGACTTAATATCTGTTAATATATTTATTACTACGAACCCGCTTTTACTTCAGTTCGAGAAATAATCGTTATGTTTACAAATCGAACCTGCACCAAAATATTTTTATTCATATTGCAATATTTAGAAAAATAAAACACATAAAACATTTACTCATCTCTCAGCAGAAGTTTTATATTACATTCTGTGAAAACGCATTTATTTTCCAGAATACATGCTAATAACGCATTCTTCTTAGTAATGAGCCACCACGACGTAGTTCACCAATGTTGGAACCTCCACTCCGCCGTACTAATTTAAAGATTTCAAATCTAATCTAATCATGTTGCACTTTACATGCCAGCACGACTTACTAAATATCTGGCAAACGAATTGTATATTTCAGCGATCCCATTACCAGCTCAGTACTGATTCAAGTTCAACGCATTCAATGTTTCATGCTCAACGGAAAAGATCAACTGAGACCCTAGAATATACTTCCGCTTTATTTAAACGCTACGCAAAGTCTGTAACAATATCTTCGCAACCGTCGATCGATAATTGAAGTTATGAATGTGCCAGGTTTTTATCTTCAATTCTATTCAATTGTTTTCATGTCATAGCGTTATAACACACACATAAAAAAATAAAAAAAGAAGTAAGGCTTAACTTTATAGCAATAACAGAATCTTACGTTAAAAAAAAATATTGTCTGAATATTAAATATTTTTTAATTTTGCCAATTAATTTTCGTTTTGTAAAATTTATAGTCGACAACCCTCATAGGATTACTCGCGCACTGATTGTCTATGTCATGTGTCATATCTGATGTGCACTGCATCTACTAGGTGAAAATTTGTTTATAGATTAAGCGGCCTATTAGCGGATGGAATAATATACCGTAAAAAATAGATTTTGTTTTTGTAGATAGATAAGGAATTAAAATTTTTTGTTTAATATAATGTGACAGTATAATTTATAATTAAACCGACTAAAGGTCGAATTCTGAAACCTTAGTTTAGCAAGTCATCTCTAATGAACTTGATTAGCACTTGTTCCCCTCATTTGTATGACAAGGTTATTTAGAAACGGTACTTACTGTGTTTTACGTACCGTACAGACAAGATTGAGTACAACTGTATAATGAGCTCAGTAAAAACGTGATGTGATGGGGTTTTATATAGTAGTAATATTCCTCGTTAGATTAGATATCATGCTCATATTGCCTCATCAGATATTATGTCACAAATCAACTTCATTAAAATACAATTAAGCGTGATGTTACTACTAAGTACGGGGTCTTAGGAAAATTCTCAGAAGAAGAAGTATAATCTAACATTAATTATTTTGGTAAAGCTTGTTCTTCTCTTTTACAGTCTGCCATCTTTACACCATTTATAGTACGATATGTATAGTACCTTAATATTTACGTATTTTCGTATAATTTTATTGTATAAGGTAAGGTAATTGGAGACAAGGGAGGCGGGTATGTTGCATTTTACTTTTAAACTGTGCTTTAAAAAATTACAAAGAAAAATATTTATGTTCCTCATAATGAGAATTTTTATTTGATGTAGGTACCTCATGACGAAATTCAGAAAAGTTTTTATTAATTTTATAAGCACACCAATTTTAATTTTGGCCGTTCAATAAATCCGGAGGAAATAAGAGAAACATATTGAAAGACACAGACAGACTGAAATGGTCACGGGCTATACATCAAGTGCATATATGTATACATATAATAATTAATTGATCCTGAACGATGTGTGGATGGGTCGCTAGTCTAATAATTAAACTGTAACGAATCCGAGTCTGGTCATTAAACACTTAATAAAAATCTTAACATAGGTTGGTTTTGATATGGAAAGAGAGACAAAAAAAAAATTCATTTTTGGTATTTTTATCTTACCGTATATCCGATCTAGCTATTCACTTAGTACGCTAAAACCACTGCACAGATAATACTTTGCATGTTTGTAATTTATGTTATGGATTATAACGTGGTGTACTTTTCAATCCGGAAAATTTGTTCCTGCAGAATAAGAAATACATTTTAAAATGGATATTGTATGAAGATGGTAGAAAATATAATTATGACTGCTTGGCTGGAGCTATAAATGAATACGTTTGTAATCCATAGACAACTAGAAACAATGTAGATGCTATTAGTAAATATAAGGCGTAGGCTTTCTGATGTGAGGGTTGATTACTAGTTAATTATAGATATAAAAGTTTCAATGTAATCTCGTCTGCGGTTGGACAGAAAAAGCTCCGAGAAATATTTTTGGCGATTACAAATTCTTCGATTACAAAACCTACATATATTAATTTAAAATAAATTTTAATTTAAAATGCCACGGAAAAGTATTTCTATTAAATAAAATATATACAGTTCTTATAATTAAAAAAAAAACAATTGAATTATAATACACTAAAATTCATTAATTAAAAAGACAAAAACGGTTTTGCAAAAACATGGAGAATTTTAAATAAATGGGTACTAGAAATTAAATTAAATGCCACTATATTACTCATTTTTAGCATTAGTGATGAAAAGTAGACTAACTCTAGTGCTTACAGACACTAACCGCAAGAACTTAATGGTTTTATAAGTAAGAAGTCTTTTATTATTTTGTATGTTCCTCGTAAGTTTTACGACTTTGTCTCTATTTGCAGTAAGTGAACTAAGCAAAGTAATGCAACCAAACACCGTTTCTTACCCACGGTATTTTATGAGGTATCATAATTCAACGTGCCGTCTTCCGGGTTTAGTTTTTGCTAAATGCGCAAAAGTTTTTTACAGCTTTGTCTGACGATTTATTAGGTATAACTACTAGAATTTTAGTTTTAAATTGTGTGTTTTGATAATGTTACCTGAGTGTCAGTTATTACTTAAGAAAGGCAAGTAACTACTTACGTATTTATTACGTATAATACCTATGTATATTCATTATAAAATTATAAATTTTCTAAAATTCTATTCTAAAAATTAATCTCTTCTCAAAATTTTAAAATTATAAAAATTATAAAATTTAAAATAAAGTAATTCCATTGTTCTGTTTGTCTGTTACGTTTTCACAACCAAACCGCTAGGCTGATTGTAATAATATTTTTTATAAAGATAGTTTTAGGCCTGTGGAAGGGTATAGGTTACCTATTTTTCCAAAATTTTCTTTCGATCTTAGGAAATTTCGTCTTCAGTCAAAAGTCGTTAAAATTGGCTTATGGGCACCTACTTGGCTTACGCTGGCTACATCTTAAGAGTACATAAAAATAATATACCAAAGCAATGTTTTTGTTAAACTATGACTGAATTTGGAGTTACATATTTGTAAGAAAATAAGCGTGATATGACATTTTCTATTTTTAAAATAAAACTTCGTAACATTTCTATACAGTAGCAGAGTAAACACTAGAAGCATATTTCGAATTTGCATTTATTCTGCCGACCTACATCCAGAAAAAGCCTCTTTATGAAGGGTTGGTAGAGTACTCTCGTTGCTAGATGACAGGACTTGCTCATTAGTTATGCCCCAGATCTTTTTTTGCGTTCTATTTATATCTCTGACGTTTTAAATTTATTTTTTGCCCTCTTTAAAACCTCTGTATAATTGTTTTTACGTTTATTTAAAAGTTTAATTTGTACTCTATTAATATTTTAATTACATAAAAGACACTAGCAACCTGACCACGTTTCGCTTTAGTATTTGTTTAGCATCTAAATCAGAACTGGGAAGTTTAAAACCACGATGTGATAAATAATTCTGCTCGAGATGCTAAACACTAATTTCAAAATCAGCATTTTCCCATAAAATGCCTTTACATCATTGGGACGGAGAAATTGGAAACCATAATGCAATCAAAAAGAACTCGCTCGACATCTACAATATCAATTCAAAATCAGCATATAAATTTAGGTTAAAAGTAAGGTAAATTTTACTCCCACGATTCTTTTCCGGTCGACACTTCGAATGCCAACATGGTTTGCTGTAGAGCGTAATGGAATTGCATTTTATCTTCAATATTCCACTAAAATACATAGTACAATAAAAACGTTACTGCTGATTTCTTAGGTTACATACCATAAGTAAATTTCTCCATTGACCTTCGTCATATAACGTGCTACGTACTAAGATTAATATAATTCGGACCAGTGGTTCTCACGTTAACGAGTGGTCAGAAACGAATGGACAGATATAAGTTGCATTTTATAAAGATCTGCAATGTATTTCATAAGAGAATTGGTATTTAAATTAAAATCTTAAGCTTGTTTATCGTTAGATTTTGAGACTGTGTCTATGAATGAATACTATGAATATATCTATGAATGTGTACTATGAATTTTGATAGGTTAGAACGATATTTAATATGAATAGGGTAAATGCAAAATCCATTTACTTGTAGCATTTCCTATGTAATTATACATTTTTCTTAGTTACGATCCTGACTTACTACACCAGACCGAATCAACTCTCGCTCATTCAGTTCTCACAGAACGCGCGAGCTCGCTAAATTGTAGGTAAATTTGATTGTTTGGTTTCTTACCGTGACTTGTAGTAAGCAAAAACCACAATGGCTCGCGAGTTACATGCTCACCCGAATACAAACAATGGGGCGCACGGTGCCAACTGCCATGGCTGTTGCGATACGATACTTTCCTTTTTCAAATGTTGATTTCGATATTTGCAGGAGGTAAGTACGGTCAAATTGATTATACACGATCTATGGTAAGTTATTTGCGTTCAATATATTTTCATGATTTTTACATGGTGATTCTGGAATCACTCCTGTGAACGTCGCTGCTGATAAGTACGACCAATATTAAGTATGACATTCAAAACTACTATGATTAAATTCACCACGGTATTTACAAATACTACTGATCGTGGTTATAATGGTCGCGAAACCAGCAGCGATTTACAACTGTAGAATTCGAAATGATGAATCTTGAATGATTGATGAATGTTGTACCTACTACTGACAATTTTAATATTCACACTTAGATTATAAACTCATAATCATATGATTCATGGTTAAAAAGGTTAAGAGAGGCAGAGAAGACCTAACGTTATACCGTTATTACTGTGTATAAATAAACATACAAAATTAATCTATACCTAATTTTTTTACCTGACTACGACGAAGCAAGAAGAAAGAGGGTTAGATATGATTTTGACCGGTAAGTATGTATGTCCATCTGTTCCCTCATAACTTGTTCACTACTTATCATTATATGACAAATGAGATACAGTTAGAAGCGGCTTGATTGTCCGCTTGTTATAGGCTATGTGACGACACATTAAATCGCACATGGCGCCCTCTAGAGGGCATAAAGTCATGAACCAAAAAAAAATTTTAAATGATGCCATGTTTTTGAAATGAAGAGGATTAATTAACACATTTCAAATATATTTAATATATATTCATGAGTGATGTTAGCCGTGGTCGTATGCCACCTACACTAACAAAACACTACGTTCGAACAGTAGCAAGCGATCATAAGCTTTAACGTAAAGTGGTATATGAGCACAGCTATAATTACTCTGAAATATATGATGTATAAATTGTTTATTTAATAGACGATAAATTTTGAATAATTTATACACAACAATTTAAGATGAGAATAATTTCGTGTCTCATATCATTGACACGTCACGTTATGATTGCTACGTTTTATTCTCTTCAATCCTACAAAAATAGTGTAGGAGAATGAGAGAGTATGCATAAACAGTAATAAAGTAAAGTAATGTTTATTTGTTAATAATATTGCGCCCTTGGGGATATGAACGTTTTAATTATGTACTTTCCGATCCAACTTTTCCTCCAATAAGACAATTTGATTCCATGTTAAATACTTAGGTTTGAAAATCATAATTGTCTTCTGTTATACAACCGTCCGTCCGGTCTTATCTCACAATCATTTTCCCATGACACCTACCTAAAGCTAAAACAATAGGATTCTCTTGAACCTTATTTAAACTCGAGAGATAACGAACAAATTACAAATCAAAGTTAAAATTGTATACGATATTTTTAATGGAGATACCATAAATATATATAGTGACATTTTACTAATAAACCTAATAATAATTTTATTATACTTACTAAAACGAATAATGTGATAAAAATTTTTTATGCTAAATTGGAGATTGTTGCAGTTTATATGGGGGGAAGTTTTACAAATACTAGAGTTCATCCGGTTATCTAAACTCGAGGTATCTCATATTTTTTTTTAGTTTAAATGTTATTGAGGGTCTTTAAAAAAAAACCGAATTAGGCAATATGATATAGAGCTGGGCTCAGCTGTATTTAATAATCAATAATGATTTTTTTTAATATTTCCTTGGGTTTGTTATATTGGACAGGTTTCAATAAGTCTACACAGTTAATTTGCCTACCTTTTTCATATTACATACAGGTAAGATAAAATGATTATTATTATTATGTTATATAAATTCCTTATTTCTACTTTTGCGAGCGTTTGATCTTACATTTCACAAATAAGATAAAATATGCAACTGTAAACTGTATTTTACAGTGGACTTTACTGCGGGGGTATAAAATAATTACAAATCATTCATTCAAAATTAACTAGATCTAGTTTTAAACAATGAATATTTAATATTACTATTTATTATTAATATTAATTTAATATTATTATTAAATATTATTTAATATTATTATATTATAATTTTATTTCATATTATTTATTATTAATATTAATATTTACGAGTATTTTCAATTTTTAAATGATGACACCTAACCTCGTCAATGGATACCATACAGAAGGAAAATATACCAAATCGGTTGACAAACAGAGGAGAAACACGGATACCAAGGTTTCTCTTCGTGTTAATATAGATATACAGAATTTGTGGTTGGATAACACTAAAGCTCGTAAATAGCTATGGTGGTAAAAAAAAAGGAAAACCGGTTGACAAACAAAGGAGAAAAGGGGGTTATTTTTCAAACAGGTGTTAATATACATACATATAGATTTTTTTTACTTTTTTACGTAAAATAAATTAATGCTTGACAACAATTGCACCTGATGGTAAGTGGAGATGAAGTCTAAGATGTACATTTAATAAAATAAACCATGCTTTGTTCCGTTCATGCTGTCAATATCAAGCACTAACCAATTATTAACCAATTGTTGCAATTTAAAGAATTACGTCAAAATTTTGAATATTGGACTACCCCTAGTGCAAGTAGCAATCTTATTTCTAGCGAAAGGTCAGGTTATATTTATATAAGTCGATTAAAAGCGAATGAAAGGCATTGGCATTGAGATGCTAATTTTATCAAGATTTGGAAGTATGAACAATTTTATTGTATGTATAGTGCCATAAAAACAATTAAGACAAATTTGGATAAAGCTTCGTCCTCCACAATTTTTTCGCCCACTTGAAGATTTCATATTTGTAATGGCTGATTCATAAAGAATGTTCTTTTACTTTAAAGGCTACAAACGGCTACTAAACTAACTATGATACATTCATATTAACATAGGATACATTTTTAGGAGTGCGCTTTCCTAACTGGATATAGAAATACTCATATCTAAAAAATAGAAAAACGATGTCATATGCTGTTTGAGGTTTTTAAAAGAGCATCTCTGACACAGTTGAATCGGCGACGAAATCTAGTTACGAGTGAAATCACCGATGGAATAATTTATGCAAATTGGCTTTCTTTGTCTAAATAAGCAACAAGTGGGACCGATTTATTGATTGTATCATTACTAACTGAACAGGTTGACAATACAATTTTATTTACTGGTGCTTTGCGTTACATCCGTGTACAGTTTCGATATAAAATATTATCTACATTAAATCGATATTATTAAAGTGTTATACTAACGTATATTATAGGTTTATGGGCTAAACCTATAACCCAAAGTTGATAGTTATTGCTACGCAACGAAACGTATGAATGTGTGTTTGTGTGTATAAAATCCTATTTACAAGAAAAAAAAACACCGATATATTTAGTTTAGTAACGATAGGATATACTTTCAATATTTATAACTTATCTCCGAATAAGAATATCAATCTTTACATATCGCGGATCGAATTAAATCATGGCGCGGGCCGCCATATTCTCATTGCTGATTTAGACTGTAGTGTAGTGTAGTCATTACTTGATACCTTTATTAATTAAATATTATTGTATAAAAATCCAAGAACATCATCAAACATCCGCTTGCCGGAAACCACTCGAACTGTTTCCTACATTTGGTAACAAGTGAATTTAGTATATGCAACCAGTAATTATAATCACTTTTTGACCTACTATTAATGAAACTATAAACTTATGCAAGGTTATTGCAGTTTTTCTTAAAGGTAGAATATTGTCTTGATACGGAATCTCAAAATAAATATCCACACGAATAATTAGTGTGCACTTATTAAACAGATAACTATATATATAACTTAGGTACATATAGACAACACAGGTAATGCAAATAATCTGGTGGCAAAGTAAGTGCAAGTTTGTAGCCATGATAATCACGATAAAGTAAAACATTACTCATATCTATGTAATTATGTATTATATAATAGAGAGTATAAATTATTGTTGTCTTAAAATCGTTATTTACGTAGTTATTTTAACGAAGAAAATCTTCTGTAGGAAATTAAACTTCTTTTTCGTACATATGTTTTGATTAAAATATAAATAAATAGTTATACATCCAGTTCCGTGCAGAGGAGTTTTATTCCCCGTTACGTTATTCTATGATAAAGGAACCTTTTAGGAACGTTAATGCAACTTGTAAACAGTTATTGTATGTCACAAATGGAAAGCAACTTCATAACATAATATACCAAAAAAAATAGTTATCAATCTCAAAGTCATATCTACTTATGTTTCACTTTATAAATATTTGATTTTAGTAAATTAATAACATTTTTATTATTGACTAACAGCCCGTCTGACGTCATACGGGTCGAGCAATTATGTATGTTCATTTGGAATAATGTACCTTGCATAATTCGGATTGTTTCTTTATAATAAATATATTAGTATAGATGTTTGGCCTATTTATTGTTCGTAGTAGCTCAATAATTATATCCTTCGATATAAACAATTATGAATGATTCATACAATTGTCTATGGTAAGGTGAAGAAGTCACGTGACGTTGGTATTAAATGAATGAATGCGTAATTGATTACCGATATCTGATAAAGTATTTTTTCATCACACGTACGCTCCAAGTAGATCGTATTTTATTGTAACTGCGAGATGTAAATTGTATTTACTTCCCTAGGAATGTAAATCAATTTGACAATTTATCAAGGTAACTTCGCATGAACATTTTATAAACATAGTGCATACATACATACTATTGTCTGTTATCCAGTATCGTGCTAAGTACTAGTAAAATGTGACATTAAAAATTCGTTTATTTACTTGACAATGAAAAGTATTTTTTTTTAATTTTTTTGTAATATATGTCGAAATTAGTGTTCTATTCGGTATAAGTTACCAATGACCTTTCTTAATCAGTCGGTCAATATAAGGTAAAATTTATATAGATACTGAAACGACAAAACTTTTTACGGTAACAAAATAAAATTTACATGTAATTTATTTAATCGGGGACTTATGCCAGTGACTCATTGGTTATTCATTAGATTTCTTTGTTGAGTTTATTTTTATTCTAATTTGCAATGCTATATTCATGTAGGCATTAGGTAAGGTTTGTAACTGAAAACTAAATACATTTTTTGTGGTAACTGATCATAATGGTTAGAATCTCACACGTAATTATGAAGAAACAAATACATAAATAACAACTTGTATATTAGGCTGTGCTTACATATGCACACAAAAACATATTTTATTTTCTTTCGTTTAGCTGCACACCACACTTTGTTCTGTACTTAGTCGTTCTCTTCGCCCATGTTGCCTGGACGAAATATTTATATTGTCGATTAGTCTCTTGCTAAATGTACTTTATTACTACTTAGATCTCCAATAAAGTACCCTGTGTTTAATCTATAAACCTTAAATGGAGACTTATTAATAAGTATTGAAATTACAAAACTAATTCAAATCAATAACCTTAAGTTACTTGCTATTATCGAGCAATGCAATGAAGTAACGCATACGTTTTCGTTATTCGTCACGCTCCACATTTGTCAATCGGGGTCAATATCGGTTTTGGCGACGGCACACCGAATCCAGGATTTAAACTCGTCATTATACTTTTCATAACGTGCCTTGTTTGAAAGTTAATATTGGACTTGCAGAAACTTTCCCATGTAAAAGAGAATTACAACAAAAGTGATTTACTTATGTACTTATTTACTATTAGGTAAATCTCACTGACAAAAAAGGATACCTACAAAAAAGTGCAACTTTACTATTTTTAAGTGTGATAGGTGTAGTAAGAAGATATATGAAAAATTAATTACTTTACCTTTTAGTGATACCTTTGGTGTTATGGATTTCCATGGGCTACGATGGTCAGACGATAACTTATCAGCAGTTGGGTCTTATTTCCATTTATCGGGTATTGATGCAATAACTGACAATAATAAAAGATAGGACTGCAGATAAATTATTATATATTTCATGGTGGAGAAGAAGACATAATTATATATTTTTCTACGATTTTAATGAAGTCGCAGTTTGTCGGAACACGTCAATATCAAGTACTAGTACGGGGTTAATAGATAAGGCGATTTACAAAGAAGTTTCTGTATAGGTAAATGATGGACAAAGAAGTCAATTATTTATGAACTAAAGATATTTTTCACGAAGCGAAGTGTTTCTGCTATAATAAACATAGTAGATTAAGACGGAATATCTCACTTGCAATGTCAATGGATACACCACACTATTTTGCAAGAAACGCAAAAAAATATTTACGGTATAATCAAGATGTGATTATGATACTGTAACGTTGTATTTATATAAAATTCGACTTTATATTTATATAAAGTATTACATCAAACTGGTTCATGTCTCGTGTTCATGTTCCATGACTTTTCCTGCAACGTCCTGTTTCAGTTCGTCATACCGACGTCAACAGCTGTAATGTGATAATTATTACGTGTGCTCTCGTATCTATTAAATATGTACAAACAATTATTTGCCTTTGTTTATACATAGTTAGACTCATTTGCATAATCAATTTTTGAATCCTTATTTGAATAATGTGTCGGAGTTATAAAAACAGCTAACGTATTACCGAATTTTCTTTTATTGGTTTTACTTCTATGCTCGTAAATCAAAAAGTATTGCCAACTTACAATCATTATTGTTATTAAAAGAATTCTTTTTCCAAAATATTCTTAAGATAAGTATTTCAGTTTTATATAAACACTATAATAGATTTTATTACAATGCATTTTGGTTTTCTTTGATTTTAGGATTTTGTATGTTAAGTAGAGAACCCTTGTATTGATGAAATTTATGAAGATGCTTCTTCATAATATTTAAGGAGAACTGGCGCTGTGGGATGAACCAAACGTAGTGTTAAGGCGCCTAAAAAAACGCTCATGGGACACAATGAAAGGCGTTGGTCGCTCATGACAGCAGGACGGTGGCCATGGAAGTCGGAATCCGCTAAGGAGTGTGCTACGACTCACCTGCCGAAGCAATGTATATGATGATCAGAAGAAATTCTAAGTAGGTATTATGATAATAATTGTTTGTGTTGTATATTTTTTTAATTAAATTAAAATCATTTAAAACATATTCCAGGTTCTTTAGCATTAAGGAGTGTAAACTACGACAGAAACTCCTCTATACATACAAGATAATATACCTAAACAAAGAGGAGTTTGCATTTGAAATTATTTACAGTTATCTTTGTCATAACTACGCTGCCATTTGTGATAGTTTGGCCGGATTTGTTTTGATATGAGTGTTGGTAAGAGTCCGAGCGGGGTTTAATGTATTGTGAAAAATTTAAGAAAAACCTAAAAAAATATCTTATTTGTGACCTGCACGTTCAAAAACAATCAGCAATCAAAATGCGAAAATAACTTCCATTTTTTAACAGACCAATATTTTTTGGATCTTCAAAAAATGTTTAGTTCCGTTTTCCTGTGTTTGTAATAGTATGATGGTAGTACTAGCCAATACTAAGGATGTTATGGATATGAAATTTCAGATCGGATATGGATACCGATATATGAACAATAATTTTTTACCGGTTTCGGTTACGGTTACGGATGTGAAATTATTTCGGATTATCCGATTGTTTCGAATAATTTCGGTTACGGATATTAGATGATATACGAATTGGAAAAAACATCAACACAACAGAGTAACAGTAAACACACAAGAGTAGCAGTTTAACTTAATTTCTAGTTATTATGTAGTATTATTATCAAATCTGTCATAACATATTTTATTTAGTTTGCCGCTATCCGAAAGTACGGATATATTTGTATTTCGGATATCCGATAGTTTCGGCTACGGTTACGGAGCTCCATAACATCCCTGGTCGTAACCATACTTTGGTTATCTTTCTAAGAAACGCAATAGCCGAAAGTCGTCTAAACATTTGTTTCAATGCTTTTTTCACGCCTAGTCATTACATTCCGGTCACCTACATGCAAATATCCTTTACCTTCTATGTACATAGATAGAGTCAGCAAACGGAAAGTGGAACGACTTCAACACGTAGGTGTATTATCCTTAGACGGGACTGTTTACTAATAAGTTTATTGACAGTATCTACATATTTTATTTTATTAACTAATTCATTCTTGTTGTTTCGTTTTACACTGTTTAACTGTTAGAGCAATCAATTTAATTTTCTCTTACCGTTTTTAATTTTTTTTCATGTATAGAAACAAGTGTTTTGATAAAAAAAAAAAGATAATTTGGTATTTTTTTAATGTTTTAATTATACTCGGATTTTTCATAAGAAATAGGAAAGTAAATTTAAAATTAATTTTATTGAACATTTAATGTTATGTTTAGTTTTGTGACAAGCAGAGACAATGAGAGAGCGTAATGTTTTTAACGTCAGCTCGGTTTCCAGACATGTATATTCACTTTGTTGTTAATTAATATTTGAAGAAATCAGTAAATAACATGTAATTATTTCAGTAGTTAGGTCATCTGATTTCGTCTCTACATTAACATACTTTTGAAATGGCCTATCGGCTCTTCGTTGTGTTCTCTTGTGCCATTCGTATTATATTTCAGACATAAACATGACTCATATCGAGTAGGTACAGTATGGTAGTTATAATAATGAAAACATCATTACTTAACACATGTAAATTATATCTTAATTAAATCTCTTATCTGACCACATATCCCATGAGTCAGTCACAGTACAGTTAACAGGGCAAGTCAGCTACTATCCAATAGATACGCATAGTACAAAGCATATAATGTTTACGATTTGTTTATTGCACTATCTCATGTCCATGGGCGAGTATGTCGGGCGAATGTAAAATCGATTACGCGAATGATCATTGTTCGCTTGTTCGTTCTGCCCACGTTCAGCGACTGTTAGTTGTGTACCGTTGCTTTATGAATTCACGGTAGATTTAATCTTGTCCATACCTACATTCGTCGGTCCCTGATTCGATTTAAAGGTTGGTCGTCGAACGGCTTAAATTTCATGTGTGTAAAAAATAAACGGCTTGGATTATTACATCTACTTATAATGGTCAGAACCGATTCGAGTGATTCTATTTTTGTTATTGCTGTACTTTCAATTTGTACTACTAAACTTGATGGTCATAATTCTAACGATTATTCATAGAAAGGAATTTCATGAATGTCATGTTTAAGAATCTGTGAGAAATTTAATGATAATTTTTTTATACAGCGAATGAAATTAATGAATTTCCTCGTTACTAAATGTTATTGATTGCGCAACGCGGAACTTCGTTGCCGGCTGAACTGTTAATCGGTGAATAAATGTTTCGTGATGCGTCTTGGTGCGCGGTCAAATTGGCTCACGCGATCGGTCGCCGGTAACCGTATTGTCTAACTGTTATATGGTAATAATGAACATCGTTTACCATGTTATTGAGTTTTTATATTGAATCATCATTAAATCTAATCAGGCGGCAGAGCTATTCGGAACGACATTTCAGTGATCGCAAATAAAATATGGTACTGTCTGTGTCACCGTAATCGATGTTGCAAAAAATATGAAGAACATTGGTGCATATGCAATAGTTCTCTATGTAAATATTTCCAAGAGTATGAGGATATTCTGTCAATTATTCCTTGTAAACATGAAAGAATTTTACAACGTATTTTCGGTAACTACTAGTAGTTAAAGTAAAATATAAAAAAAAACAACGTAAAATTTAAGGAAATACTAGGGCCACAGCTATATTAACAAAATTAATTTTGCAAAGATTACTTAATTATTATATATTATTTACAATTCATCTAAAGCACGTTTCGAGATATCTAAGGTATTCATGAGTTACAAAGATGTCATTCGGATTTCAAACGGAGGCTGAAAACGTCAGTATTAAACAAGAAAATTAACGTACCGTTGCTATTTGAATAACTTGCTGAGATTATTATTATATTATACTAGATTATTAAATTTAAATATGGAACTGACAAATTGTACTTATATGAATTAAAAAGCCATCGTTTGTTTCATAAAAATACTTAAATTATTATATTAGGTTCATCAATTACTAAGAATATAATAAGTAGTTATGAAATATACACACATTGTTTTAATATATTTTAACCTTTAATATCTGCGGTAACTTTTGATTGCCTCAGGCAACGTTACAAAACTCCACTCGATTCAAGGTAAAATATGTCTTGCATCTTGATTAGAGCTGTGTCACCGAAACAGTGTCTTGCTCCTTGCGGCTAGTGACGCACAAAGACATTCAACTCTTGTTTTTATAGTACAATAGATATAAATTAAAAGAGACTCTGTATTTGGGCGCCTATTCGTATCAACGTTTTAGTTTCATGTTTTGTCTGTATTGAAACACCGTCTGTTTGACTTATAACTGTAGATGTAATATCTGTATAAGTCAAAATACACACAATGGATTATCAACGCCATCCATTATTCATAACACTAAGTTCGTCAGTGATGTCTTGCCGGTCAGATAGGAAAGAGTGATTTTTTTTTATGTTAATAGCCGACAAACGAGCAGACGAGCCACCTGATGGTAAGTGGTCACCGTCGCCCATGGACATCAGCAAAACCAATGGTATCACTGATGCGTTGTCGGCCAGGAAATTGGGAGAAGGTAAAAATGAAAGAAAGAAGTGGCTCTCAAGCCCAAAAGCCTTACATAGCAAAAGTTCATCTTAACAATATTTTAACGTTATATTTAGATGGAAGGTCGTAGGTAGCCAGACAGGTAAAGATCCTTAACATCAGAAATAAACTAAGGTGTACGGTGATCCTCAACACGAGGGATTCTATTGCCTCCTCCGTTCATCAGCAGAGTTCACCACGAGGGTTGAATTTTGGCTTGTCTGAATAATCGATTAAGTCTCTTACCCTTGAACTAACTTTGTAGTACACATAGATTGTACTTAAATTAAATAATATTATATCGCATTATTATTATTTATATTTATTGATGTACTCATATAAAGCCAGAATCGAGAAATAAAGTTAACGAGTTGTGATCTCTGTGCGCACGAAGCATGCATATTCTTTTGATTGTATTTTATAGCAAGAATTGGGATAATGGTTTGCGATATGCGTATACAACAATTATTTGTAGGTATAGTAAATATCTTTTCTTGTAACAACGTACTGTATATGTATAGGTTGTTATGACTCACACGCGTGACATGCCTGTAAGTGAAGGAATTAAATTAATATTCATCTACGTAAAGATTTTATTTAAAATGTTTCACTCGTATTAAGAACAGCAATATTATAATTTCATAGCTTAAGCTTGGCATAGATTTACGAGGCTCGGTCTTGCCATAAAGATCATCAGTTACAGTTTTCTACAATAATTAAAAACTAATAAAATAACTCTTTATTCGTTTTGTTACAAAAGTGTCACTTTTGAATGTTTTGTTAACTATCAATATTTATCTACATACAAACTCCTCTTTAAGTATGACAATTTAGGGATTTTAAACAACCGTAAAAACGGTTTGATAATTATATTTCAAAATACGCATTATTTAATTAAAACAAATAAACTAATCGATGTCATTTTTAAATAAGCTTGCTTCAAAACATATAGTAGCTTTAACCTTAGGGTTTTGAACGACGTTAATTTCGCTATTAACGGATTGGGATGCGAATTCCACACAAACTTCATTTTTCAAGTTCTAAGTTGGGGCGGCTTAGAATACTCCCCCCAATCCCATGCTGTCAGAACAGGGTGTAGTAAGAGGCGACAGAAGCCAACCTGCTTGGTGGTAGGGCTTCACGTATGGATTATATTATCAGTATTATTATTAAGTCATTAATATTATTACTGGTATTATTATCTTTTCGTGAAGCCCGCCTGGCTAGCTACCACCCTCCTGCTTGAGTCAGCCGCCAAACTACTCGTCGTGTTCCGGCTGGGGGCTTGAGAGCCAGTACTTTCTTTCTAACCTTCTTCTCATTTCCTGGCCGACAACGCATCGGTGATACCTTTGGTCTTACTGATGTCCATGGGCGATGGTGATCACTTACCATCAGGTGCCTCGTCTGCTCGTTTGTCATCTATTGACATAAAAAAGCATATATGAAATTCATTGGAATTACAGTGGCGCCATCTGTCGAAAATTAGTATACAACAGTCGAATAGTATACAATAGTCGAAAACATAGTACCAACTCGGAAACCGTGGGCTCATGCACATCAACTTTGCTGAAAATCATCACATCATCAAATGCATAGTTTACGAATTACATACGATACGATTACGATAAACATTCATTTATATATATATATATATATATATATATATATACTTTCGTAAGTGCGTAAAATCTGTCAATTCACATATGGCCGCCGGGGACCATGACCTTAACCTGTCCATTCTAGGTGATCAGAGCCTAGTAGTGGCATTAAAAATTAGTGAATAATAATCGACGAATTTAATTTATGCAAACGGTAAAATAGTTCACGACATCAACATTCCCGCAGAATTCAATATATAATTAATAAGTCGTTGGTCTCTTATCTGGGCGGAATTTTATCCGCGCCGAACTAGTATACTTACTTATACGCAATGTTCATAGAACAAAGATTCAAGGAGAAGTGACATATAATTTACTAGCGGCCTGCCCCGGCTTCGCACGGGTGTACTTCTATTAATATTTATAATTTTATTTTATAAAGGACAGGTATGTATTTTTTTTTCTTTATAACATATACATATGCTGTGAAAATAATTAAAATATTCCATATTGCATATGTCCGCTGGGTAAGGAGCAGGCGGTACAATTTTAGTATTCAAATCTTGGAAATACGACTATAAAAAACCGACAAGAGACGGAGGTATGCGCAGTGCATGCTACAGTTAATGTGTTATGTGGCTATTGAAATTGTCTGTATACAGGATGTTGAGGAAAAAAAAACAGAGTTCGCTAGTGGGTTGATTATACGACATATTTTTATAGAATAAGTAAGATTAAAAAATTGGATTAGATTAATATACTTTTTGAATAAGGCGGGTTATAACTAAATAATAACTTTACAGTGTTGCCGTAAATACAGATTTTTACCAAAATAGACGCAAAAATAAGTAAATAGAATATAAGTAACATTTAAATATTAATGTAAATATTGACTTTTTTGCATCTTACAATAACCAAAAACATAATGTAGCTGTGAATACTATTTGAAATGGGTATTTTTTTTATTCTCCTAATTTGAAATATAAATCGTGTAAGTAATCGGGAAAGCCAGATGGCCAGTATATAATAACATTGACAAGACTAGGAAAATTTGTACTCAACATTTTGAAGTTGATACAAATAGTAAACATGTTGCAGTTTATGTGATTTGAGACAGGACTCCATTATTTAGTGTATTTTAGTTATAGTTTTTGAGATTGGACTCCAACAATCAGTATTACATTATCACAACATCTAAGTAGTAGACAGTATTAAAATGTTATATTAAATCTACATAATATTTATTATTCGACAAATTTGGTGTTAAGTACTTATTTGTTACAAAAATTAAAATTCTGAAACCTAACTATGGGCATAATCAATGGGATGTAGTTGTTTAGTGGAGAAAATACAGACGGAGCCACTAAACCTATTCCCGTTTAGGCGGCCATGTTTGGTCTCTTTTTCGATATATAAAAATATAGTCTGTGGCAAGGAGCCGACCGCGCGACAACCTATTTCACATAGATGTGCCCGCCCCGCACTTCGTGCCCTCACCCTCGTCGCCTTGTCCGCCGGCTTACACTACGGCCAGTGTTGCCAACTAGGATTTTGAAAAAGGCGTAGGCCAGATTAGAAAATTACGTAGAAATAGTAAAATTTCCATATAGAAAATACATAGATCTACGTACTTTTTTTCTGAGTGAAATCAAGAGAGTAGGGTAAGTAAAAGTGAATAAAACGACAATTTATATCACCTTAAAAATAGCAGACAGAAGACAAACAAAAAATTAAAAAAAAATTACCGTTAGCAAACAAAAAAAAATAATCTAGGAATTACCACTTGTACATCGTTTAAAAAAGTTTGCTACTTTTAGAGTCGTCCTCAAAGTACTTAAATTATTCAATTTTTATATTCTTCTCGGTCTGCCTCCTGGTCTTATTCAATCACATTTCTTTGGACATAATTCTGAAAATAAATTATTATTTGAAAACTAAGTAAGATGAATGTGTGAAGTTAATGATAAACAATAACAATGACAATATAATATAATAATGACAATAACAAACAATAATAATGATAACCTGGAAACATTCGCCCTAAATGGGCTATACACGGTACCGAACGTTTTAAATTTGAGTAATGCGTCAGGGTTTAAAAACCTGAAATTTTTCAGAGATACTTTGTTTTTAAAATGAATGGCGCGACGTGTTGAATTGCGAGGCGAGTGTGCGTTAGTATGAAACGGAACGTTTATTAACTTTTTTCGCGAAAGTAAAGGAAATTATCCCCTTCTGTCTATTTTGCAAATTTGGACTATTTTGATAGAAAATACGTAGATTCTGAGACTAAAGTTCGTAGGTTTGCAGGAAAGGCTTAAAATACGTAGATCTACGTAAAAAGACGTAGAGTTGGCAACGCTAACTACGGCTGCTTTGCGTGGGGCCACACTGGTCAGTGCGCGGCGGCGGCGGCGGTGTTTACTTTCCTAAATTCGTAAAATCTTCTGAATGGAATGTCCGATTTGAGTAATTCAAAAAGTTATATATTGAAACAGTTTTGAATATGAAATGATTTATTTGGATAAGGATTAATACGAAGGTATGGTTATCATGGACCAAAATTGGTCAGCTTTTAAAATGTAAAAAGTGGTTATAGTGACATAACTACAATAGTTGGACATATAGTATCGTGAAGTTATTTGTAGATATTGATATATTTTCTAATATTGTGGAACATTTTTTTGTTCTATCATCAATAGTTTTCGCAGCGTATGCGATGAAAGATATTTTTAAGCAAATTTTTTTACACCTTGGTTGACGTTACTGAAGTTTTAGCAAGGATCCCTTATTTTTTGATAATAAATATAGCCTATGTTACTCAGGGATAATGTAGCATTTTAATGGTAAATGAATTTATAAAATCGGTTCAGTAGTTTTTGAGTTTATTCGTCACAAACATACAAAAATAAAAAGGTTTCCTCTTTAAAATATTAGTATAGACTACAAATTTTCTACTGAAATCCATCTGGCCGAATTCACAGAAACATAGTATATATAAAATAGATTTATCTGAGTGTTATTTATCTTCGTATTAAAGGTAAAAAAACATTATAATAATTTTACACAAATAACACGCCATAACGAGTGAGATAAATATACAGATGGTCCATCTGATGGTAAGTAATTATCGTCCTCTATCCACTTTCGTAATATATTGATATTACCGTCGATATTGAGAATTCATCAATCGTCAAGATGGAAGTGAGAAATCGCCTTTTATCGTATCATATCATATGATAAAAATACTCTGTCCCCACGCACGAGTATCATCGGGATTAAAAACTAGTTAGTACCTAGTGACCTTCAACAAAGCGGGATTGTTCATTGTTGTTTGTTAAACAACGGAACAAATATGCACTACTTCTACTTCGAAATACCATGCATGCTAACGAATTCATTGTAAATATTAGAAAGGGCTGTTCGTAGTATGGACTTTATGACGTATGTTTTAGGATTAACCATAGATTACAAACCCAAACGTTGCCCACAAAATCATAAAGGTAATAAATAATATACTTAATAATAACATAACATACTCATAACAATAACATAACATAACATAACATAACATATGTATAAAGGAAAATGCAACTTAGTGACCATCTGAATCACCGTTTGATTTGTTTACGATTTTGCACAAAATAACCGAGCAATTACACTTTGTAACAAGTGTGTTGGTAGAATTTGTGTAGAAATTAAAAAAAAAATCTGCGGTATTATGCCAGTAATGGAGATATGGAGTTATAGAGATAACACTTCGGCGTGAATCTTTGTTCTATGGCAATACTAAATAATACATGATGTATATTGCATCGCATACCATTCGCTCCAACCGGTCAAGTACGAGTCGTTCCGACGAGACAAAAGCAGTTTGTAGGAAACTGCTGTATTTATAAACTCGAAATAGATTGGAGCATATTTTTTCAATTTGTTATTGTTAAACTCATAACGACTAATTCTTCTGATGAGCGATGACTTTGGTTTGCGTCATACATACACAGTTCAATATAAATTTGAATTAAATAACCATACATACAGATTGTTAAAGCTTTAAAGGGAATGGGGTGTACCCCCATACATGAGTAACGTCTATCACGTTAGCATCTAGTTGCCAATCATTCACCTCAAAATATTTTGTATTTTTTGATTGCTACACACCATGTTATGGCATTTTAATCCGACGCTTCTCATTTAACCTTGCATCACCGTGACGTTCGAAAGTGTATTGTAGTCCGGCTATTGCAAATGAAACTCACCTCACACTTATCCTGTCCACAAACTTCGTGTCACGTTTTCATCATGAATACTTGTCGATCAGTGAAAAAAGTGTATTTGTGTACTTATGTACTTCCGATACTAGTTACCAATATTTGTTTGGTGTTATTACAAACATTGTCATCATTATTATCTTATTACCACAAACAGATAGAAAACTTTGATTTCTTACCATCTTTTTATTTCCTGGCCGACAACGCATCAGTGATACCATTGGTCTTGCTGATGTCGATGGGGCACGGTGGCCACTTACCATCAGGTGGCTCGTTTGCTCGTATGTCGGCTATTTACATTAAAGGAAACGGACAAAATTTTACAAGTTTGTATTCAAAACCATTGTAGTAAGGTAGGTAGGTCTCTTTATTACATTTTCACGTAAAAACTAAGCAACTATTCTCAGTGATAATTTGCACAAATAAAGTTGGAGGTCTAGCCAGCTAAAAAGTTCACATAGGTTACAATTTACCGTGCAAAAACATTTTTACAGTATTAAAAATTTGCAGCGGAAATAATAAAAAAAAAACGCATAACGTACAAAAAACTTTTGATAAGTCTAGGTGTCTTTCACATAATAAGTATAAGTTAATATATTTAAATATCTTCAAATTTATATTTGATATATTTACTTTAAGCGGATATTAAATGTATGTCAGATGTCTGTTTATTATATTGATCAATATTGCCACGATATAACACATCAAAATAGATTTATTCCTATTATGACTCAGATCACTGCACATAAAAGTCTTAACTAATTATACAACACACAACACAAAGAATTTATACAACAGTAAATTATTAATACTGATTTATTTTATGGCATCGGTTTTTTAATAAAAATCGGGACTACAATTCCTAAACTTATACTCACTTAAGTAAAATCATTTTATTTAGAGATTTATTTTTAGTAATTGTTTTATTCTTCGATAGGAACAACGATATGAATAAGTATTTGTTAAGTCTTCGAAACGTAAACAGGAACAACGATACGCAGATATGAAAAATGGGTGGTTTTCGACACTTAGTTTTAATTAACAGAGGAACAAATTAATTTGATTTAACAATATTTTCTTATTTATATTATTCTTATTTTATATTATTACTTCGTTAATGTTAACATTGTTAATATTAAAATATTATTACATGTCAGGATACACGGGCTCGAAAAACGCTAAAGTTGTTCCGCAGCGAATTTATTGCATTTCAACACTAATAAACAGTCGTAGCCCACTCGTTGATCGCTGGTATTTCACTTCGTAGAGAGAAGTTTCGTATTCGTAATCTGATTTACCGGTGAGCGGCTTTGCCGGCTGTTAATACAGAATTCTGGGCCTTCCAGAATCTTCTACTCTTTTCGCTTAAATATCTGGGGAAAATAAGAGAACAAGGCCCAGGTAATAATGCAAACGTGTGTGCGATATTCGCCCTTATACACGAGATATTAGAGTGAAAGTATGCGCTCGATGTAGTTCTTAACACTACCTGGTTTTTATGGCCGCTTTTGTTTTCCACCGAACCTTCACGAAATTTGTATCAACAATCTTTGTTTGAATATATTCAATGGCTTTTGAGGGGCCTTTGTTGATTGCAATGAAATTTGGCGTAGTCAATATATGGTAATAAATTATTATACAGCTTCAAAGAAAGAGTTAAATTTTGCTAAATATTTTAACTATTAAGTAAACATCCATTAAAGTGGACGGGTTTTATTAACTATAGTATTGTCTTTCTCGTATATATTGTCTCGTATATAGTTAGTAAACCAATCACCTTAAAGTCCATTCCGTTTGAATGAATCAACCTCGAAGGCTTCACAACTGCTCATTTCCTAGAATAATGGGTGTCTGTTGTTATTGAAAAGGATATTCATAATTTACGCAAATGCTTAGGAATATCAACTAAAGTTTATATTGTATGTGAGGTTAGAATATTATTAAGTCGATAGGTACTAGTATGTAAACGATGTTAATGAAATCGAATTTTCGACCCTGACAAGAATATAAGAATAAAAATTATATTATATACGATTTTATCAAAATACTAAGTTATTTATCAAATAAATCTTGTATTATGTAATCGTTGGTACAACTGTAAGTGATCATATACAGTCAAACTTATCCGATCGGGGTCATATTTACACTATGTTTATTTTCATAGTTATGATGAATCAACTAGGTGGCGCTGTTGTCGTTAGAAAAATTAACTGGCTGTATTGTGGTAGCCTATAATCCTCCCCCAATCTCATGCTAGCAGAACAGGGTGTCGTAAGAGACGACAGAAGCCAGACTGCTTGGTGGCAAGGCTTCGCGTAAATATTATATTATCGGTATTGTTATTAAGTCATTACTCTTATTACTGGTATTATTATCTTTCCGTGAAGCTACCACTCTCCTGCTTGAGTCAGTCGCCAAACGACTCATCGTGTTCCAGTTAACACTACCTAACCTTATTAATGAGTGTTATTAACAAGTATTTTTCTTTGTTTTTTCCTTATTATTATTATACTAATATTTACATATTCCTTACCCAAAGGTTGCCCGGAAGAAATCGCTTTTTATGTTAATAGCCGACAAACGAGCAGTCGAGCCACCTGATGGTAAGTGGTCACCGTCGCCCATGGCCATCAGCAAGGCCAAAAGTATCACTGATGCGTTGTCGGCCAGGAAATGAGAAGAAGGTTAGAAAGAAGGTACTGGCTCTCAAGCCCCCAGCCGGAACACGACGCTTCTCAGCGATAAGGCTGACTATTAAAACACTATTTTTCAAATTTTATTTTATTAACTTATATTGATGCACAATGAACAGTTTTTGTTATTGTTGTTACTTAACTTAGTATAATGAGGATACCGAAGAATAGAAGTTGAATTGATCTTGCCTGGCCACACAGGCTATACGATAACGTACATTTTTCAGTTATTCCTTCCAATCATCCTTTCTTATGAAATTAATGAAACAATCAATAAAGAACATCGTGTTTAAGATTGTCAACAATAAATATGTAAATACAAAAATTTCTAAATAAATAGTACGACCTCTATACCTAACACTGAATAAGTTTAAGGTAATGAGCTAATTTCCACTTTTCAAAGACCATCGTTTTCACGTATTTCAGTTGCAGGGCGAAGCGTCCAGTGCGGTTACCGCTTACCATTGAGTGTCCCTTTAGCTCTTTCGAATTGTTGGTACAAAAAAAAAGATAAATGTGAAGGTTACAAAAATAATGAGAGCGAAACGTGAGTTAAATTCGATCCGCGTAGAAAGTTGGTGTAGTTTACAAAGGTCGGAAACGATTTTACATCTCGCCTAACGACCCTTGACGTCTTTCAACGAAAATTTTATCACGACGAACGAACGAAAGCTTACAAAATTTACAAAACAATACAATTAATGGTATTAATTTTAAAGCATGGGACGGTGGTTCGGACGAGTCGTCTTTTGGCTTCCTTTTTCTGTCAATCCTTTTTTACTAGATTTCTATTCGATAAACTAAGTCAACATAAAACGCTAGTCAAGTTCCTTTCTCCATTTATTCCGTCTCCTCCATGTTATAATGTCGGCGAGGCGTACAAGTTTACGCCTTGTTGTCTAACATTTGGTTTCCTTTTACAACTGAGTAGTTGGAAGAAATCGCTTTTAAACGATAAGTTTGCTCATTGGATTATCTTTACTCTCTGTTGCACGAACGATAAAGAGTTGAATAATAATACCCCAACATATTTTAATACCAAATATCAGAATTTTCTTTGTCATATTTTAGATACAGCATTTAAAATTTGTATAAAAATATATTTGTGCCCCTCAGTCTAAAATTGCTTTTCATTCAGAACACTAAACATATTTGATACATGCATTTGTGTGCTTGACATACATACGCGCAAGTGGCGATAAGAGATTAATTTATTTCAGTGGACACTAGTCATATTTTACAAACACATTTTTGTTGTTGTCATGTAGTAGGTATTAGCGAACCTGCCGGCTCTACACGGGTGCAATTTACTAATAAACAAAACTTGAGGTGTGTTTAGAACGTAACATTTATGTGTTAACGTTTTCATACAAAAATTTTCAAAACTTTTATTTCATGCGAAGTTTGTACTAATCATTACGAACGCAGTACAAAAAGTCAGTCAAATCGGACGAGCCGTCCTCAAGTGATGATCTTTTATACAAACGGTAATTGATTTATATTTATAGAGATAGATTACGATTAATTTGGTTTTAAAACTGCTTTATTACAATTTGACATGGTGGTTACAAGTTCTACTATCCATGAAAGTAAACTAAGGAAATAAATCAGATTCTAATCACAAATATTAGTCACTATGCGTTTGACATGACAAACATATTATACAGATTTAATTTGTAAATATTTACCTGTAATTTGCATATAGGTTGCTTAATAACTAGATAGTTATGAGCAGTTGTTTCGTAGTCTGTGGTTTCAAGTAACAGAGTGTTATTTAGATTACAATCCTAAAATGATTTACTGACACATTATTTAGTAATTAATTGTAATACTAGTAACCTACCCTCGCTTCACTTCGGGAAATTTGATTGAAATCATTTTTATCAGGAGTTTTATAATTTTTTCCCGACACTTAAAACATTTCTCGTGAATCAGTCTATCTATTGGCAAAACCGTATTAAAACCCGTGCCGTAATTTTCGAGGTTAAAGCATTCAGAAAAATTCATCCGGAAAAATGTATCATTCAAACGGTAAAACAATTTTTTAAACTGGTGCCCAGGTTACAGATATTGTTCTGCGCATACATACAAACGCACAAAATTCGCACTCATTCTTTATAACATTACTATTGAAATTTTAAGATTTGTATGTCGTTATTATCATATCTCATAATAGTTCCCTGTCTAAATGATGAGACTTTTCTTAGAAAGAGAAGGATTAACAGCTTACATTAGCTCGATTTTTATTATCCCTTTTTACCACGTTAAATGTAGAACGAGCTACCTTCTGATCTTACTGATCCCTACGAACGAAGTAATTCTAGAAGTGATTCTATAAGTGTTCCGTTTTTTCATGGAACGCACAGAACCCTAAAAAATAAAATATTTCACTATTAGGATAAAAGCTATCCTATATTACAATTAAAGTAGCAAAAACAACAGTATCATTATTCAACAGATGTCATCGGAATGTAGAGCAAATGTTCGTAAACATTCAACAGACACCAACAATACGGGCTCATGAAATAGGAACACGTTCTTCGCGTTTTTTTATCGATGAGATTTAATTATAACAGCGAAGGAAAGTGTGTCAGTTGGTGACCAAACGACACCAGTTTTTTCAAATTCAAATCATGCGACAGAAAGTGAAAGACATTATGATAAATTAATAAAGAAAGTTTTTTGGTCAACCTTGCCGTGGTAAATACTTTTGCATGCTGACCACATGTGTTAATTACAATAAAATTGTTGGCAGAGAATGTAGTTTTTATAGATTTTAAGGCGTTCGATATAGGCTCAACTAACATAAAATTAGGCCTTGGAGTGTGTTAAATAATGTATCTTTACCCAACGTGGCTTATGTGTTTTGTAGACAGCGATATGCTTATCACGAAAGTTCTCTTAATAATAGAAGTAATAACAGAAAATCTGAAAAATCGCTTTGCAATCGCACAATATTATTATCTATTATTATCTTGCTATTGGGTCCCAGTGTTTCATTACTTCCAAAAAATATTGAATATTATGACGGAAGTCGTCCAAAAATTCTAATTATAGTAATAAAGAATAATCGTATCAATTATGTCATAATTGTTGATTCAGTTTGCTTGCTAATCTGTGTTTCACGGCGGATATGAAAATCGGCCATTCACCCATTACCCTGTTTTCGTTTTATAAGATTGCAACATTTTACGAAGAATTTACGCTAAAATTAGACGGCCTAAATTTAATTGTTATTAAATAATTTATTGATGCGTAGTTATCTGAAAATTTAAGGGTATTAAACTGTATCCAGTTTCCTTAGAACTTTATTTCACATCGCCTCGAAATTAGAATGTTATAAGTTCATGTAACATAATATAAGTAAAATTGAACGAATTATTAACAATATTAATAAATAATGAATTAATAAGTTTAATTACACTCACTTGCGATCATTTATATTGGAATAGTCAACTATCTACATCAGTTTAAAATCATTGATAATGTAATTAATGTAGATCTTATTGTATATTATAATGAATGTATGTAGAATGAAATGTATACTATAATATAGACCTGCATTGACGGAATCAAATTTAAAAACGGACTGCTTTCAAATAATCTTTGTTTAAAAATTGTCGATTTGAAACTTTTCTATATGTCAGTCGGCCCTGGAGCAGCGTTGTTCCATTCCAGACCTTAGTTATGAAGAGAGACTGAGGCCCTGCAGGCAGGCTAACCAGTTATAGCTCTATCTACCTGTATTATGCCTTAAGAATTCTCAAGAGCACCTCTATAAATGATAGAGACCAGTATATTATGTTTTCTCGATTTGACGCCACCGTCCAGAGATGTTTTCTTGAAGTAACGATCCAGCCGACCCATCGTGTTGCTAACAATATATAGGTGCTATTCTAGGGCTGTTTTTCATTGTTTATCAGTACTATTATAAATGTAGTACATAGATCGGTAATGCTTGCAGTTTATTTTTTTCGTAATTACGAACGAAGTTTGCATTCGTAAATTAAAACTTAAGATTTAATTTTAGTATAAAGTTAAGAAAAATAGTTTCCAACTCAATGGAACACCATTACTTTAAATGCAGTGCCATCTGTGGACAAACTGTCAAACTGCTAAGTATAGCTCCATGGCTGGACAGGATATTAGTGAATTATATTGCTGCTAGATGGCGCAATTGGCAGTATATATAGTACTACTAGTTAAAGATAGATGGCGGTAGTTGATGGTTTTCTTCATAGAGTAACTTATATATAAGTTTTCTTTCTATTTGTATTATCAGTCTACCTAGTTAACAGAAAATATATATTAAGGTGTAAAAAATATTTTTATGAAAATTATGTTGAAGTAAGCATTTTTAAGTAATAATTTAATAGGATCAATTTATAAAATTCTTTAAATTGTGATGTACGGTAAAATGCTATAACGTGACATGTCCGATAGAAAGATAGGACTTCCTATCGAACATGTCAAGAGGAGCTTGCGTGTCTTTCATCACGTCCCGTTTTATCGGAAACTTTTTATACATACACGTTATCTAGCTGGCAAATTGAAGACATCCTCCTTAAGCTAATGGATCAACCGTGGCCATTAGCGTTTAAATAAGATATCTTACTCACGGATCATTACAGGGGCTCCGTATTATTAGCAACGTTGATCTATCTCGACAGTGACTTAGACATAAATTTTTCTGATTAATATGATGGTTAACTCATCGTGTTGCAGTTTTTTGTCTCCAGCATTACAATATTGTTTCGAAACAGTAAGTGTGGGAGTGAGTGTCGATTAGGTTTAAATAGTAAATAGGACTCCGAATATAGTAAAAATATTTAATAGCGATAATATACAAAGTCGTAAGAAAGATGAATGACAGTGCTGTTATTTATTATGCTGTGGTAATAAAAATAGAGTTGGTAATTTGCAATGAATATACAAATAAAGGGTTGCTACAGAAGTAATAAGTTTTAAGGTTTATTTGATTTAACATTTTCTTGAAGGTATTCCAAATGTCTCTTCTTGAGAATCAAGAATTTGCTATATTGATTGCATGTTCGATTTTACATTAACACGCAACACGGAGCACGGTCAACATAAGGTTGGTAGGTAGGAGAATCGAATTTGACTACGGTTAAATGCAGCGTAAAATAAAATAACAAGGCGCTTCTTCACCTCCTGTAATATCAAAACGTGTTGGCCGTGTAAATCTGACTGCTTTTTGTTCACTGGATCTTGTTTTAACTTTTTTTACTCGTTAAAGATGTATCAAGCGCATTATCCTGCAGGAGGCTTCGTTTTGGGCGCGGCAGTGGGCGGGAGGGGGACGCGTGCGCATATCTCGGGCGTGACGTCATATGAGCCGTGTGTAAAAACTCCATGAACTCCATCCAAGCAGTCAAGGCCTTCGACTCCTGTATTTACATGTTATGGTATTTTTTCACGTATTCAAGTCTTGAGTACCTGTTCGTTAGTAAATGATAAAATTGATCCAAATGGACATCCGAATACAAATGTCCAGTTTAATGTCTTTTCGAGCCGTGGCTAGCACTGAAATGGCAATTTATATTTATTATAAAAGAAAAAAAAATGGATTTGTTACTTTTAAGGTAATAGCTATAAAGTAAACTAAAAGCTAAATCAGTTTTACCAGTGTCTAATCTATTGAATGACAGTGCCTGACTTATATTAATTTTATTTTTTAATTTTTATCCTCGTGGTACTTGTATACAAAGATGGATGGAGCTACTTATACATCTAAAATGAGACCACCGTCATGGCTGAGCCTGTTAACCAATGCCCATGAATCCTAGTGGTATATCACCAGATGATCTGTTCGCCCTTTTATTATTGATAAAACGTTTAGGTCAAGGCAACTATTTATACATGTATCAAAAATATTTCCGCATTTGTTTTTAGGTTTTATGTGATTACAATGGATCCGAAAAACTTTATCTTTATTATTTAAAATAATAACTGTTTTATCATAATTCCAACAGTTTGTCCCTACATCGTTTTTGATCAGTAATTAAATTTATATACATATAACTTAAGATACATTTGGTATATAGCCTACGTCCATCCGGAATAATGTACCTTTCAGATGGTGAAATAATTTTTCAAATAGGTGCCGGTGATTTCGGACATTACCTTCCTTACCTTACATACCTTAATTCACAAAATTCGCCGTATCTTTATAATATAAATAAAGATTTAAAATAACTTCTCAATAAATCAACTTGTTTCATGTTTTTTAACTTGACGTCAGTATTTATAAATATACGTACACAGAATTGAAATGCCAGTCGATTCCTAGAAGTCTTTACAGGTATCTTTGGTATCTACGTTTTTTTTTCTCGTTTTAGATATCCCAACCGAGTATTTTTAAAGATCTGTAAAATAATTTGACGTAGGTTAAATACGCTGGATCATAATAATATCTGTCGGTTGCGTTTGCAACTTTAAATCTTTAGGGAGGTTAATGTAATAAAAGAATATGGCTTGTACCTATATGGTTTGGAAACACTGAAAAAATATGGATGGAACGCGATATCTCTCATCCACATAGATTGTGTACCTACAGAAAGTTCAACAGCCAGACCAGATTACTCTAGCAGTCTTATGTCACTACAACATTTAAATTTCTCAAAAGTCTACGAAATGCAGGCGCGTTTTATAACTTTTTCTGGCTTATGTTGTAACGTAGAACCACATATACGATTGTTATTGGGTTTCACATAATTGAAGCAATTTCCTAAAAATTTAAAGCTCAGTGAAACATGCCATAATATTATCATCCAATGTAATTATCAACCTTGAGTGTCAATGTAATTATCAACCTTGAGTGTCAATGCCACATAGAGATAAAAACTCATGAAGATGGGCACAGATTTCAGGTTTCGAAAAAACACCTGTGCTAAATGTTTCCAAAATAAAGAAGGTTTTTTTTGGATAAACAAAACAATGATTCTTCTTTTTTTATTCGGCTTCAGTTCCACCGAAAACGAAGCAGAAAAAAAAGTAGACGTTTGTTGATGGAACAAAAAAATATCAGCAACCAAAAGTCAAATTATTAAAAAAAATTAAGACTGTATGTGTTATAATAATCTAATTCACCCCCAAAGTAGCTTGCAAGAGTCAATTTACTCGTACGACTAAACACTACTGTCATTAAACACTCGATGTGTACAAAATTTCAACTGTGCCACCCAATAAATTCGGAGAAAATTATGTAGCGACAGGCAGAGACACACGATTGATCCTATAACGGTTCTGATGTATCGGAAGTATGGAACCTTAAAGTTTTAAAATTCCGATTGTCGAATAAAATTATCAAAAGCAGCTATTAATCAAGTTTTATTTATTCGGTCGTTAACAAAATAAAATGGTTTTTTTTTTGTCCGGTAGTTATACAGGTTGATCTTTTATTGAGCCGTAATTTTATTAAACTCATTTTCTTCCAACAGGTCACAGTCTGGGGAAACAACACGGTGGCGGAAGTGGTCTGCGAACCTCTACAAGAAGCCGGAGCTGTTGTGGCTGGTGTTCCTTCAAGGCCTCTCTCTGCACCTCAAGCCTTGCCGTTGGCGGGGCCCCTTCCACCACCGCTGGCCTTAACAGCTCCACCAACTGCTTTACTATTTCTAGGAGGGTCAAAGGCACCCGTAGATCCCAGAGCCCCAGCTATGTCATTAGAAGGCGAAGTATTGGTGGTTGAATACGAACCTCCTCAATGGGATGGCAAAGATCTCGAGGTTTTCCTAGCGTGGGAGAAAATTTACGGTTAGTATTTAAACATGTAATATTACAATTATTTAAATTATATGTAATATTGTCTCTACTTTAATAACAGTAGATTATAAAATTGAAATGAAATATTTGTAGATTTATTACAATTCCTCTCATAGGAATCTTTTGATTTATTTTTAGGTTTTATTAATTTCATTTATTTATTGTTTATTGTAAAAACCAAAAAATTAGGAATACAACGGATGAACTTAATGCCCGATGGCATTCTCTACCAGTCAACCGTGGGTGCTGGTGAGAGGATTTGGTACGTGTGTGCTACATTAAAATTTACTGAAATAATTGAATATTAATTAGTGAAGTTTATATACATATTATTGATACATAT
>PDGT01000086.1:767784-782979 GCA_003671415.1 Megathymus violae
CTACTGTATATATATATATATATATACATATTAAATAAATACAATAAATATATTTACAGCGACAAGCTCAAGTAATTGAACTCATGTGACTTGCGTTAAATAACTGCCTGACCCATTGCTTAAAGGAATTTTTAGTTGGAGTAATGTCTATCGATAAATTATTTAAGCCTCTTCGACTTTTGTCAATCGTAAATGTTCTACTTAGTTTAGGTAAGTAAAATAAGGCGCGGTCAAATTTGTATGAGTGACACATTAACATACATTTCCAGTTGTTATTGTTAGGTAGTAATCATTAAATGTTGGTCATAGATTTTCTAGATGCACACAAATTTACAACCTCAGGATTGTTTTTAATGCCTTCACCAATCACCACCGTAGTAACCTGCTGGAATACACTCCAGGTAGCATCCTCGGGTACGACAACAAATCATAGCTGCATTACGCGATTACTTTAATAGATATAAGTGGCACCCTACGACTTCATTCGGGTTTAACAATTAATTATATATACATGATTATTTAAAATTTTATTTTTTTTGCCTTGATTAGACATTAGGTTTACTGATATTTCATGTAGCCTATCATGTGCGCAATCACGTGATGTAATGAGACACCAATATTCATTAACATCGGTAATTGAGTCATAAAACGAATATTTATCATGAACAAACATACATACGAATGTACAAACATACAAACTAGATTTGTTTGGTAGTATAGATAAGTCACATAAAATATGTCCACAGAGTAAGTTCTCTTAAGATTTTGGTAACAAAAGTGCAGTGAAATACCTTTTTGTGAACCAATTTAACTCGTTTGTATAAGATCCGCGTATTCGTAAAGCAATTACGTGGTTATAGTAAGCAAGCATTAATAGCTTGGCTTTGTATTCAGTATTCCGTTCATACAGGCGTTGTTTGTAGAAAGCGGTTTGGCAATAATGAAACGTGTACGCACTCCATTGTCCGGTTATCTTTCGCAGAAGTGTATGCGGACTAAATAGTTATACCCATTGCTTTTTATATATGGACTTAAATACATGAGGAGCAACATATTTTTTTCTTATTTTAAATATGTTAACGCTTATACACCATACCCACGCAGTGGGATTCTCTATATCGCATGTGGCATGAACACAACCAGGGGACAGAGCATAAACTAGCAAGCCCCGAGGACAAACAGTTATCTGAAACATGAATCACGTATTTGCCACGGCTGAGAATCGAATCAGATATTGTGATAACAACTGAGACTTATCGTATAAAAATTACAATGTATTCATAAAAGCATTCCTGAAAAGTTTTTATGGTTGTGATCAATGTGTGAATACGAAATCGATGAATAACTTTCTCGGGTACACTGCCATGACACATATATTACAACGCATATTTCTTTTTGTTACAGTTTCAACGCTGTTTTCTGCAATAGAGTTATATGGGAAGCCCTTGCTACGTGCGGCTGTCATCACTAAAGAAGAATATCACTTGCTTTTCTATTATCTTGAATCTGTGTCAGAAGCAAGCGAGGCGCTCACAGAACGAATGAGAAAATACATAGACTCCGGCTTGTTATCTAGTAATAGCGAAAAATATAATGATGATTCACATTCTCTGAGTCAAGAACTCAATCTCGTACTCGGAGACCATGACCTTCAATCGAAAAGTATTTTGACTGAACTAATTCAAGAAGGGGTATTGTCACAACATGATGTTGACTCATCATCCGAAATAACGACCTCGGAATTTAACGATCAAAATTCTGTTAACCATAAGATAGATGACGATAATAGATCTAGCATTTCTTCGGTTGGAGGCTGTCTTCGTAAATTGATTGTAGACCTTCCAGTTGATAATGAATCAGTGGTGAGCAGTTCAATCGTAGAAAATGATGAAAATGTCACTACTGTAACAATAAGAAAAGGCGGACAGTGTTGCGCAGACCATCGAATATCAGCCGACGCGACAGATAATGTTTGGTCTAACGTAAAATGGGATTTTCTGAACCCAGCTGATTTTGGGTATGATCAAATTCCTAATGTCAAAAGAAGTCGGTCAGACTCAGCTATTACTCCGGTACCGAGACGTCGCCATGAAGATAGCGAGATATACGAAACATTAAGAGACGACGAGAGAGATTCATTTGGAAGCATGACTCCTTATGAATCTATAGAAGATTTGTACGATTGCATTAAGAATGGTGCTTATAACAATGCTATGGCTGAGGAGACATCGCCTTCAACCGAAGGCCAATCTGAGCCCCAATATCCGGATTATTACGAGAAGTCGATAACGACGCGTCAAAATTCTGCGAGTAGTGATAAAAGTGGAACTTCATCCGCTTTTCCATTTTCGAAATGCGGTTCAAGCGATTCAACCGGTGCGTACACGTCTTGCGAATCGACAAGCGGAAATAGTATCTTTGTGACGAAAAACATTCCGGAGACGTTAAAGATGCGAGAGCTTCCTCCTCCACCAGCCGAAGGGGAGACAAGTGAGAGTTCAATTTTACTGAAGCAGTTGTTTATGGGTGAATTGCTGGATGCCTATGGAGAGTATTTATCGGCTTATCCTTATGCTCGAGCACTTTTGCGCAGAAAGGCACGGCGTGACGAACACTTCACGGCTTTGGCTGATATCCGACGAGGCGCCGCAAAATACACCATTTCGGATTACCTCGAGCTTCCGGTAAGATTTTTCTATATTTTATGCGTTTTATAAAATACAAGCTGTAAAGTCAACGTTTGAAATTGCACCGTGACCTGCGATTGTTTCGATGTAGAACTTGCCTATCAAACGTACTACTAGTCGCCTTAAAGTATTTCTCTTATACATTATATTAGTCAATACCAATAACATTTGCTATTAGTGAATATTGGATATTATGCAATCTACAGGAATGCAATATGAGACGAGAGGACTATATATATAATACAATATAAATAAGTGCGAGTGAAGCCTTGAAAGCTATTGTATGCTGAACGATGACATTGTTGACGTTGTGGTGATGAAGGGGCTCTGATGTGCGCCCGCGCCTTTGTAAACTAGACCGCACACGTTCTTTATAAGTGTAGACATTCGCGTGAATAGTGACAATGTTTTATATTTAGGCTTATATATTGAGCTTTATGTAGTTCGATTCTAGAGGTGATTCTGATTCGCGCGACAATCAAACGCTCTGCCATTCAATGCTAATGGGCCGGAAAGTGCGTGTAACTCTCTCCCGCAGTAATTACGCCATTGTCTCGTCGCCGATTCAAATTTAATATGACCTCGAAAATATGGCTATTCGTAAAATAATATGATTGTTTCTAAAGATTCCAAACTATTTATATATTTGTATTCTTGAAGTTTATTAAAATTAATAAGATTGCACGCATAATTGAATATATTTAACTACCTCAATTTGTGTAGGATACAACGAAACGTAAGTTAGATAAAACAAAGAAATAAAATAATCCATTTTAGTAGTGTAAACATTAAGACAATCATGTGACTTATAATATTATTTTATTTATAAATTTTGTAAAATTAAATACTCTTTATGATAACATTGTTCGAATCGTAACAATCGATAAAAGTATATTAAAGTCAGCGTTAAAGTATGTAATCGGCAAGTTATCAGAACACAAAGTGGTATATATATATACTTGAATATGTTCGTCTATTAAATGGGAGCGATTTTTCACAAGGGTTGTTAAGCTTTTACACTTTAAAGGCTTTGGTTACGACGCTCACGTGTAAAATGCATTCGTGATTCCGATCCTATCGACGATCCTCAGGAATTTAGCGATATGTTGTAAAATGTTAAGTGGTTAGGGTTGCCAGTTAGATGGATAGAAGTTATTTTCAAAAATAAAACAAAATTGGCATTGTTAAGTTGCAATCGATAACGGATGGGGCTTCATACTCACGATCATAATTGCTACCGTTGGAAGACCATGGGATGAGGTTTCGAGTGAGATGTTTAAATACAATCATGCAATAATATGCCGATGCAATACCTCTAAGAAATTACAGATATTTTGTAGATTATTTTGATGTTTTCAGATGCGTCGAGTAAGTGGGTAAAAATCTACATGGTTCTATGGTCGCTATACATTCTATTTGTAAAAATATAACCTTAAAAAAATTCATCTTATAAAAATAAAAATTTGTCCATTGAAATGTGAGCTTCGATCTTCATTGATCTCACGCCAAATCTCTTTAGATAACAAATCGAGGAAATTGTTCGTGTAACAGTAGTCCTACACATTTCTGCACTGTAATAGACATCAATCCTCATTCTATTGTTCGTTTTCGTCTTGAACAATTTATAAACATCTATGCTAAGAATCGATAGGAGACGATAAAACGATATTTTTAAAATATTACGTATATACTTACTATTGAAAATTTCCTGAGGTAAATCGTAGAGATTACAATTAAAACATAGACAAACGTTAATGAATATTTGTATCGTATCTTGGATATGTTTACAATAAGTTAAACATTCAAATTTAATTTTACAATTTTAGTTACAACTAATACAATATTTGATATCGAGAGCCAGCCCTACGATACTATAAAACATGATGCGATTTGTTTGATAGCGTACCTCTAAATGTAAATGTCCCATTGGCTGTGGCTCTACACGACCATTCACTAAATTTTACGTTTATGTACGTATATAATTATATGTTATCGGTCATTGCAGCTTACGTCGAGATAATATTGCAAATTGTAAATAATTAGGAAAAAACATTGTTTTAAAATAAAATCCGTTTTCACTGTAGTTATTTAAATTAATTCCGATGATTTAAGTCGTAAGGTCATGCACATTTACATCAACTGGAATTTCCCATAGCTTGTGTTACTTGTAAGTGATTGACAGAGCTCAGTAAATTCGGATGCATATGGTAGTTGGATGCGTGACCGTTAGTGCCAAATATTTCCTGCTTCGGAACGTTTAAGTTTAAGGCATCAGTCCCGATTGCAATAGTTAGAGAGTACCCGTAATGATTTTTCCCCTCTGGAGACATGGGAACATAAGAACTTCGCTCGAGTTAGGTACTAACAGTTTCCTCAATCCCCGCTAGAGCAGCATGCTAACTAACGCCGTAAGTCTCCCCAACATTCTCACTCATTACTTGTGAAGTGGAAGACTTATTTTTTAATGCTTATACAAATTGTGTTATCCGAGATCAAATAACGAATGGACATTAAGAAAAACAAAGTGTAGGCTTATATTTTTTTATGGAAAGCAAACTTATTAATATTTAAATAGATATCCGTGACATAATCGTACATGACCATGTTTAGTATAATTATTATTATGGAAACAAGTAGCGACAGGGTGCCCGCCTACATCTGCTTACCTACGTCATCACCCACGTACTAATTGTCATCGGCTACCATTGATTATGGCATAAATGATGTGGGGATACACTGACAGGCACAGTCATAGAATATTCATTATTCAACATGATAAGATTTGCTTAGACCAAAAATTAAATAGATTCGAATGTTAAATAAATCCCAACCCACGTTGTGATACTATTATCATTTGATTACAGAATAACAATAAATAATATATATATATCAATTGAAAACATTTTAAATGACATATTTAGGTTACTTTAATCAACGTTGATATGTATCAAAAGGAAATAAAATAGTTCATACATTCGAATGAAAATAATTACAATAAACATATATGTATATAGGTATGTATATATATTGTTTAATACCTTATTATTTTTATTCCCCATTTGTGAAACAATTTTCTTCTTGCTTGGTAGTTATTGGTTTTATTTACTGTTATAAATAAAAATATTCTAGACACAGGCGTTATTTAATAAATATTGTTGAATTTCAACCACTAAGCGAGAATTAGTCATTATTCATAATATTTTACATTATTCGGTAACTAATATTAGTGTGTCTACAAAAGTTAGAAATACGTAAACACCTATGTGGCATCTTAATGCATTTAAGATTTATTCAACCATGTCAAATTTTCTAATTCCTATATCCGATTCCATCGGCTTAAAGTTTTGTACATTTGTTAACATAAATTATGTAGAAGGTTAATTTTTCTGTGTGTATTTGAAACAAGTTACGGAACTTATTGCGTTACAAAAGGCCGTAAACAAACTATGCTTGACGCAGAAATAGATAATGGGATGATAACTGTAAAGTCAAGCGTAATAACTGATTATAACGAGAGAACTGAACCAAGTAGTTCCACAAATATCTGCTGTTTCACTACGTGAGGTGGTTTTTGAAATTGTTTAAATTCTCGACGTCTGTTTGACTTTTACTTATTAGATCATTTTTGTTATCATTTAATTTTTTCAGCAACATCCTAGTGTTATTAAATTGTTTGGAGATAGTCCCAGAAATGTATTAGAAATTAAACATTTCTGTTCATGACCAATTATAATGAACCATTTAGACCATCACCCCGCTAGCCAAGTAAGGATTGTTGTACATCACAAATCCCGGAAAGTAGGTCACGATTCCTGACGTTGTTTAATTTGCATCGGACGAATAATAATTAATTTCCTATACATACATATAACTTTCAAAATATATAAGTGTAGGCATATTTGTAGGCATTTTCTGTAAATGTCAAACTACTAAGTTGTCGCTGCTTAAATAATGCACGTATAAAAATGAACCGATTTCTTTGTTTTGTTTTGTCTTTCTTTCTAACTTTAAGTGAACCTGGTAATCAGACTTTTTAAAATTATCTATTCAATAACTTCCTTCGTAACACCCTTCGAACAGCCACGTATACAATACAAATGGAGGCAATTATCTAGTACATGAAAATGGGAAAGTTGTACTTGAAGTAAGCATTTGAGTTGCAATAAAGATTCTATATTATCTGATTCATAAATACGTGTAGTGAGAGTCTCGGCTTTCGATAGAATAACTCTCGGTATACTAACTCTCGAGTTGTTCTATTTGTTTTATATTTCCTTTGCCTCGAAGCTTCCAACCATCTTCTGTACGTTGCTGTATTTTCTATAGTTTTATTTAAAACTTTAGCTCTTATAGAGACACGGTTGATGCGAGTAGTTTATTACTCGGTTGTGTACTTTAGGTACTTCTTTTATATCTCTCTGATCTCATAATGCATGGATGCCCGATCATTCATAGTTAAATATTTGGGAGATTTTTAATCGCAGTACGTAGAATAACTTCCTTACGTACATATCCATATTATCAATTGTTAGATTATGAGGGCAACTGATGAAAAGATGTAATAAAATAAATTAAGTTTTTTTTAAGTTAAACGGTTTTCTTGAAATAAAGATAATAATGATGTAGGTAATGTACTGAAATCTATAAATTAATTCATCACACCACTCTCCTCATCAATCTCGGGCATTGATAAGACAAAAAAGTTAAATATTCAAATGAAATACTATAGATTCAAAGGACTCGAAACGACAAATAATAAAAATACCTTTAAATAAAGATACAGGCTGTGTTCTAAGTATAAAAAGCTAGAGACACAATCGTGATTAGAATTCTTAAATAATCTATGTGTCAGTTCAGAAGGCTTGCGAACATTCTTTCTGCTCTATACAAACCTTGTATAGATTTACGATCGCTAAGATTGGCTTAGAACTCGGGAATTTATTTTACTGGATGCTATTTACTCTATACGTGTTTATGAGTTTCGTTAAACAACTAATGTTCCGCAATTACTTCTAAACAGGTGTAACAACGTGATAAAGGAGAATGCGCATGAAAGTATGGACCGCCTTCTAGGGTAGCATCGACTAAAAACTTTTAATAAACGGTTTTAAAATAGCCGACTACTAACCCTCCGTTTTATTTAATCAAAACCCGGGTTTTAAAGATAACTAAAAAAAATTTAACATAACCTAAAAATATTTCTTGGAAGTACTAACACTTATAAGATAGTCAGTGATTGCGCACAAAACTCGCGATTGCTGTAGATATCGTAATTATTATAAATATCAGTGTTTATTTTGGTTGAGAATAAAACTCAATCAACATAACAAAATAAGCAATGGCGGCCGGGTAATGGTATTGTTTATGTTGGGAAACAGATGGACCTTTGGGATGGACTTTGCAACTCGATTTATTCGTAGATCGATTAAAATATATATGGCTTGTCGGTTTTTGCATTGATTCGTGCGATTTTACAAAGAGGTAATTTAAGAGTAAAGAGTTTCGAATTTAGAGAACAGATCCATAAGCACAAGGCAACGAAAAACATAACAGATAACATATAGACAGTGTTGTGATTACACCCACAAGACCACTATGAGGAGATACTATAATTGTCAGCACAAATCGAAATAGACGAATAATACACATAAAAATTAAAGTGTGCTAAAATAACATTCTGTAAAAATAAAATAAAGATACTTTTTTCTTGTAAATGTTATTTGAATTATTTTAACTTGATCAATTCAAGAACATGCGATATGACCTAAAATTGATTAGGTGGCATTATGATCCATTGCAATCGAAAAATAAGTCGATTTTTAAACAAAAGATTCCATAATAGATATTTATAATAGTATTTTTTGTTCAAGTACAATAGTAGTATCATCGTTGTTGCTAAAAGAACTATTCTCTATGAATAACAGTAGTCAAGATATGTTGTTTTTATCTTAAAACGAGTCCCTTCTTCGAAATATAATATCTGGAGTGCCAAATGATGGCATAAAATACGTAAATAATTATAATATTATTTTTGTTTTGATGCATGCGAAAATTCAGTACCAAGAATGGGCATTCTCCTTTTCTTAGTTGTTTTAAACGATATTCAAATACATTAATAATATCATCAAGAAATTAAGCATCCTCTAATGATTCTACAACAATTCCATTCAATAAATATCTAACAGACCATGTAATTGTTATTATGAACTCTAGACGTGGTGACACCATTTCTCGTTTACATGGATATAATATAGCTTATAATTTTATATCTAAATATTGTTATTTGCTTAGATATATTTACATGTGGTTTATATTGTCCCAATATTGATTTGTTTTGTTATGAGTCTATGGTTTATTATAATTATCGATCTATTGGCGCTTAACCATCTTCGCTTGTTATGGTATACTTTCTGAGATACCAAAACATTCAATATACATTAGTTAAAATACATGTGTACTAAATTTGAGGTAGTTTAATTTTGAGTAATTTTTATGTCATAATGATCAACGATAATAACAGTCCAATCAACTTTATAATTTTCCATGGGCCTTTTGAAATTAAAGTAGTCTCAAGATTTAATTTAAGACCGACTTTGTGGTCATTACAAGCGCACTTAATTATCTCTTACTTATTATTTATAGTATTCTTTATAGTAATAATGATTACTCGCTTTTTTATTCATAAACCATAATTATGACATTGTTCTGATGGCTATTACTAAGAAACGTCCCGGTGAGTATTTGTAAGAACACTTTCAAACTAAGTACACGCGCAACTTCCGAACCGGACATACCTTGAATCGCAATGCGTTTCGTTTTCTAAAATTCTAATATAAGATCCAAGTATCTATATAGGAACGATGATACGATTTATTGTTGACGTCGGTAGTAATTTAATTTAAATGGGGTCATTATACCATTTACACTACACGATTTACAATGCCAAATTCCTGAAAACTTGAACCTAGAACTAGATACGTAAACATTATATAAATTAAATTTTAATTTCATTTATTTATTTGAAAATCTTGAAAACAGTCAGTTGGGTCTGTGCCAAAACCAGTAATTAACCAACCTATCATGACTTTCAAGCATTTCGGAGGTATTTTTAGCTTTTTACTTGATTAAAAATGTCGTTCTACTTCTACTATGCTATGTAGTTTTTACTGTATGTTCTATATATACTATACATATTATGTGTATATACTATTATTTTTCCTGTCCATTGTAAGCGCATCTTAAATTTAAATGCACAGTTTGCACATATTTGTCAAAGAACTCATACACAAAAAATTCATCTCATGTGAAACAAAATAGCATGTTTAAGGTTCCTTTTAATCGTGTGCTATTTATCTTGCGAGAAAGTAGCCCAGATTTTGAATAACAAATATTCTTGTAAGTTATTACCCACTAACCGTTCAGTACAGATACATTTGGCAATAAATATATTCGTTTACAACTTTTCCGTCCTGTGTAGAATATATGATAGAATTTTGTATTTAAAATATTTAACTTGCATGTAGAATGCGATATTAGAAGCACACCAGTCTGTTTCTGTCAGTCATAAGTAATTAACCGAATTAAGTATGGATGTGGTCGATTTAAGGACAGGGTCGCTTATACTAGAATTTCTTCAACCCTACCACGCTTCAGAGGGAATGTCGTTATAATTGAACCATGCGAGGCCTTTGGGCGGCATATGAATTTCCGATACTTAAGTTGTCCAATTCATCTTCTATAGCAGCAGCAGAAGTAGCCTGATGAAATATTCCAGGTCTCCTGAATTATAAGAAGGACCCATGCCCATTCTGGGACGCTTAAAAATTGAAACCGACGCCTTGCATACGAACGTGATAATGAATACAATACAATTTATTATAATCGTTTGAACAAGTTTGCGCTACTGAGGAAATCCAGGCCAAGCTTGTATAATGGAACAAGTACACGTGCACGTGCAGATCTTACATACGAAATTACGATTATGTAGGAATGAAGATGCGGAAATATGAATACAGTACACATAAATAGTATGTTTATCGTCTTGAATCTTTGTTTCGCACTAAAATCTGAGCAGGTAAGAACACCTTCAAATATTTATACACGCGAGCCTGATAATTGATATTAGTTAAAAAATACTTACAAAAACAGAACCTTCCCGTGTTTTGAAGTCGGTTTTTTACTTATATGACTGCAATTCTAGTACATTACTTAAATAATGGTCACTCAAATTAATTAAATTTGTAAGTGTTATTATTAGTACTGTACTATTGAAATTTCGCGGTTGCGAGTTTACGTGTTAAGCATGTTTACGTGGAAACATGTCACGGATGGTAATATCTGTCAAAATGAATACAGATAGATAATATAAAAAATAATGTACAATGAACATACTGTTTACGAGAATAAATAATATGAAATAGTATGGATTTTTCTGTCCGTTTTTCATGAGAGGTGATCTTAAAGTAATGCTCGCTCACCTACGATTTTGGAACTTACAGGAATGTACTATTTAATTTGAGTATTTCAAATTGGTTACTTTTAACTGTAGTTTTGTACTATACTTCAACGTTCTTCCCATTTAGCAGGTTTGGCGTTGATAACAGATTTCATCCAATCCTCCAAGATGGATGATAAAAACTTATTACATAATATGCTAATTTAAATTCGGAGAGTATCCATTGCAAGTCTTTTGAAATAAACATAGGTTTATTCTATATTACTTTCCATTCTCAAGGGTACCCCAAGTCTTTCGAGATACTTATAAGCTTTTTTAACGTTCAACGTGTATTCAATTAACTGCCGCGAGTTGCGTTCGTTCATGTAAGTTTTCTTGAAAAGTTACGTGAACCTCGCCAACCATAATAGAATTTGTGGGATTCAGTTAGATAACGCGTTATATTTAGCGTTAATAACATTGACATAGCGCCCGTGTAGCGCAGTGCAAAACCATTGAGATCTTTATTTTCTACAACGTATAGGTATTGTGCTTGGCGAGTAAAATAATTTCATAAATTAGTTAACTTTAGTACGGCTTCTGGAACACATAAACCAGTAGATAATATATAAATAACAATAGTAAACAGTGGTATTCGGAAAGAAATTTAGAAACACTTCAATAATACATATGTCATTAGTTTTACTTGTTTTTATTTGAAATTAGTTGCCAGTTTCTTCGGTGAATCAAAACATCGTGGTGAAATTTACATATTTGAGTGGTTTCGCCCCTTTTATCACCTATGTATATTTATTTTTTTAATTTCAGTGTTTGAATAAACCTGTAAGAAAACCAATAAAAGTTGTTTATTTTTTTTAATTAAAAATTAAGAACCAATTCTCGTTTATTTAACTGCAAACATGACAGAGATTTATTTATTACTTGTAATGAATGTCAACCTTATACCAAGATATTACTGTCAAAATTATAGCTTGTAACTTTAACGGTTCCATAATAAGTCAAGATTATTTATTATGGTTAGGATGGTACGGATTATCGTAATTTCCATTACGCAGTAACACTTTACATTGCCAATGCAAGTTGCACTCTTATGTTGACATTGCCTTACTTTTACCAGTACAAAACTAGGCGAAAAAAAATTCAATATCAAAGCATAGTACCGTGAATATTAGAAGAGTTTCTATTTCAGCATTTGAGCTCTAATGTAATCACTTTCAAGCTAGAGAGTTAGACTGATATTATTATGCAACGCCAGGTAAGCAGTGATGACAAATAAGTTCCAAGTATGGAAATCCATCCACAAACCCCTAATCCGCCAGTATAAGCTTGAAAAACTACACTAACAGTAGTCACATTTCCGGAGGATTTTGTTTTCGTTTTGGAGACGCCATACAAACATGAGTTTCATAAATTGTATAATGAACCAGAAATATAAGATCCCCAATATTTGATACTTACAGTTAGTGTGATATGTTATTAAAATATATGAGGCAGTAAGGATCCCATGGATGACGCAGATTGCGGAAGGCACAATCTTCAATAGCTATACAGACAACAGAAGTGTCAATCAAGCATTGAAAACTTATTAATATTACAGAGAAATTAATTATGAAACTTAAAATTCATTTTATATTACATCTATTGCCTTTTATTTAATTCAATGTCGTAAACGAAGATAAGAGAAAACATAAGAGGAAACTTCAAAAAAGTGGAAACAAAAAGAGCTAACATTGTGCCTTATGTCATTTTCTTTTACGTTACATTTATAAATTTCGAGACGCTCCATCTTTACTTAATCAAAACTGACCGAAGTTGTAGATGAGTCAAGAATTTAACATACTAGCGGCCCACTCCGTTATCGTTCGGGTTGAACACTTTCTAATTATAGGTCGAAAAATGAAGATCTAAATTAACAAAAAGTGAGACAAAGTTGTTGAATTTTATAATCATTTTGACGTGATATTATTATAGTCTATGTTCATCCCTATGTTCATCATGTTAAAAGATTTTCAAACTGCTGCTGTGGTTCCGGAGATTATCCTCGGCATGCACGAAGCACAAAAATTGCACTCTCTTTTAATAATATTACTAGTTGCCCGACCCTATTCAGTTGGGGTTGAAAATTATTATATTTTAAATGTTTCTCGGAGCGAAGAAAGGACGCGGTACTAATAAAAAAAAGTCTAAGCCTTAAACGTTCAGAAACCATTTACTTACATTTAAACTTCCTTATTTCAATCACGTATAAGTAAAGTGACGGTGAAAACTGATTTTTCGAGTTTCTTAAAAGGTTAATTGAAATAATTACACAACACGCGTCGGGCCTGTTTTACGGTATGACCCAACGGTATAATGTTATCAGGTAAAAATTTATGATCGTGTTGACACAATGTTAATGTCTGATGAGTTTCAAGCAAGTAGTTAACCTGCTAGTATTAAGTTTCGTTTCGTAACTAGAGAACTTTTGGAACGGATTTTAATGGACCCGTCCATATAGCTTCGGTTTACATGTTCGTTTTAATCAATTTTTGGAGTAAGTTTTTAAAGTAATGTCATTTACCAATGTACGTATAAAATTCTTGATACGTCTCAATGAAATCGCTTTTTATGTAATTATTCATATGATTATACATGTGCTATTTAGGTAATATATTTTAGTGACTTTCTAAAAGGAGTTTTTTGGTTTATTAAACCTTATTGTAATCTAATTCTACTCTACTTAATTTTACCTCTTGTAAAATCACCACGAAGTTAAACTTTATAATAAGACAATGACTTACACCCTGTACCTCAATTGGTTGTGAACTTGGTTGTGCCTGTCAATGGAATGATTTCAAGGGGTTCAAGTTGAGTTTAGTTCGAGTAATTACCAGTCAGCATATTTTGCTATTCATATGTATAGGTATGATAATACCATTACTTGCCTTTTAAAAATATTCTCTGACAGGAGGCTAGCTGACAGCTGATTTAAGGCCGAAACTATTTCCAAAATTTAAAATAAAAATACGTGTATCAACCAGTGGATTTTTAAATAGGGATTACTTCTTTTACAAAATATATCCGTCGTGGCTTTTGACCCACCTTCTGTCGTTCGCTACTATCACACGTCATTTGCGTGCGTATCCAGTGTGAGAGACTGCCTCCCCCCAGTTCTGCTTTCTACACGCGCGATTTCACTGGCGTTGGCGCCGATCCGCTTTTTGTACTGGCACACGCGATTTATCACGAATACCTGCCGTTTTAGCACCTGTTACGGGTTTGCGTGTAGACAAAAGGTTTTTTTATGTAAGTGATAGATTTTCATCTCCGAAATTGAAGTAGCTATTGGTTGTGATTTTTAATTATAGATGCCGCTAGCTTGTACACAAAATTGTAAATAATGTTGGGCAAAGATAAATTTTTTAGAAATAAATTTCAAAACATTTTTTTAACTTACCATGATTATGGTCTGCCTATTTATCAATATTAGTCACATCTTTTGAAACCTAATTATGAAATACGTTTATACTGTTTCTATTGCAAAGTTGAGCGATTTCACTTGTTCACCGCTGTATTTTTGATCACCGATACGTCGGTGAAGAAATTAATGTTATGGGCGGCGACAGTAGCCTATCTGCTTGTCTGATGACTGTAAAGATAAAATGAGCTTTAACTATTCTGATATAAATAACTGCGACCGATACAATTCACTTACAAATTTTGTTTAAATGATTCATGCTGCAATAACAAATGCCAGCAACATTGTTGTTGTGCTGGGCCTCCGAATGCTAGATAAAGTTATAATGCTATGCGGCGGTTACAATGGAATTCTTGAGTATTTTATTTCGAGACATCGTCAGAAGTTTTAGTGGAAGCTTTCGTTACCAGCGCAACCAGTGATGACTCATATTTGAGTCAGACCTTTAGCCAAGCGAGCTGACTAACAAATTTACGGGTCTGCGTTATTAAATTCTTGATGTAAATCTTATTAATTATAATACCGTGTCGCATATAAATAAAATCGCATATAAATATTATATCGGATGTGAATATCTGGAATTATTGATCGTCATT
>PDGT01000086.1:783034-879771 GCA_003671415.1 Megathymus violae
TAAACCTCCTGTTTCGCTTCGGTAAACGGTTTTTGTACTGTATTTTAAGACTAATACAATTATAATTGTATTTTTTTATTTAGTACCAATATTCTTCTACATTGTTGCTAAAAAATCCTTCTTAATTGGTGTTTACAATACAAAATGTACCAATAACCTAACCGTTTAGATTTAATGCGAAAAAAATTTTAAACGAAAGTCAAATTAAAGAGGATGTATATAGAGGATGAACCTCTACTTGTCACCCCTGACCATGGGTGTGGTTAAGTGATGGTAATATTTTTTATTTCAGAGCATAAACAACGAAGATAGAACAGCTTTTCCTCATACCCTTTGTATTAAACGTCTCCTAATCCGGGATGGATTAGAGAGTGAAATTTCCGTAAATATTAGAATATCTGCACTTTTATCTTTAACCAAAGAACCAATTATTCCATAATTTAACAATAACGAATGACAGTCAAGTCAGAATATTCGAATATTTCTTTCTTAATTCTTAATCTATGCTACAAACGATACCTATTGTCAACATTTCAATGTTCTGTCATTTAGAATAGGCGTAATAGGTTAGCCAATAAACACAACGGGTTTTATATTTCAAAATGACTTATTGGTCGTGTAATGATAACAGTATACAAACAATGGGTCATTTTTATAGCTCCTACATAAGAAGGGATACGTAATATAGGCGGCAGAATTTTTATAGGATCTACAGTAGTGAGGCAGACGCTGGTCACTATCACTTCTGCTTATTCTGTCGTCAAGTTGATTCGAATGACCTTTTGCTTGGTTACTTTACGAAATAATCTTTTTTTCGTAAGTTTTCGAATTTCATCATCGCTAACCATAGGCTCAGTTCTGTTTGAGGTCGGTGCGGTGACAGTAGATGTGAAATGCTGATGACATGTATTCAATATGTCCTAGTTTCGTTAAATCTCTACTAAAAGCCTCGATCTGTGACACCTTTGATATAATGGGTATCAAAGTTTCTTCCATCAATCTTGCCGATTCTCACCAGGTCAACGCTAAAACAACAGATCTCTCGTAGTATATGATGCGTGTCACAAACTTTGGATAAAAAAACTTTTAGGATTACGTAGTAGAACTTAATCGAAAATTGTATATATTGATTAAATAATATATAAACTATATTTTTTTCATGCTAAGTTTAATACATTACCTACGAAGGTTCTATGGCTCATGGTAATCATCTCGGAATCACGACACCATTTGCATAGTAAAGATAACCGATAAGTAGGGTCGGGTGAGAGCTTAGTTAAAACATGAATAATACATTTTTTAAGCAGCTTAGCAAGATTGCATTGATACTAACAAGCATATAAAATAAGAAATGAACCTATATGAAATGAAAATAACCAAATAGTTTCTGTTAAAGTATTTATAAAATAAAGTCAATTAGAGTATAATTAAGAGTTTCGTACATCCGATGAAAAACATAACCTTGATGGGATTACTCGGGTGTCTGTATGTTTGTCTGTCAATCTTATCATATTCAATTTTCTCTGAATCTACTAAATATAAACTGTTGAAACTTAGTATATAGGAGTATGTATGTACTTCGAGCTTGGTGAACAGTGACGGACACATGCCATTGATGACAGATTTTGGAGGGTTAATCGGGAGTTGATAATAAATAAAATTATATATTTTATCAAATGAAAGGTGGTGAAAAATTCGTGAGTTTCTTTTCTTCAAATATATATTAGTAATTTTAAAATACTTACTTTAAGATATACAAGAAAATGCGTGAAAATTAACTTGCCTCCTCTTAAACAGTACAAAAAACACTGTATATTTTGAAAAATAAAGTAAAAACTAAAGGTAATCATCGAATCAATCAATTATTAGTAACGGGAAAACCAATTGCGCAATAACTCATCAGTCACGCAAATTACAATTATATGTTAATATATTTATAGTTTTTATACATAATTATTCTTAAATTTGTATGAATGAACTCAATGTGCACGTTTAGTTGTTTTTCTCCCGTCTGTTCTCCATTTCTAATGTGCTGGGAAATATTTTCTATAAAAAAAGCAGTATCTTTGTACGATGTTTCTGTTTTTCTGTTGTTTTTCTCTGTTAGTGTATCATATTTAGTATATTGTGTGTACAAAAAATGTTAAATAAAATGAAAAAGATATAGCTAACCCATTTTATGACACCGTTAACATTCACTTCTTCTAACCTATGTCACTTTGGCTCTTATTTAAATCTATATGCATTCTAAATCTATTCCATTTATACTGAGTCTTTGCTAAACAAATATAATAATATAAAATTTTACTACCATGGAACATGACTAGACGCCCTTGTACTCTCGCCTTTACAACAACCGTCAAGACTACGCAACTAGGCATCTTGAAGGCTATATCAATTCCCATAGAAATACAACCGTATAACGATATAAAGGTCTTCGAACAGGTTGTAGCTTGCGAGTAACTCGGCAATTTTATAATGTCTTCGTTGTGCATACAATCAACAGTCACGGTATCATTGTCGCAAATTATAAGGCTGTTGCATTCAAGGATGTGTGTAACAGACCTAATGTGGTACTAAATCTTGGTCATTATAAAGTGTAAAACATAACATTAATTCTCTGTATATCAGCATGCGTTAATCTCAAAAATTACTGTTATACTGTATGGATTTAAGTACAGTTTTTACTAGTAAGACAGTTTATTACAAAACACCTGGTAATTACTAGTAACAACTGTTTCGTCTGTGGTTACTATTAAGGTGAATTTTATCATGTCTCCCGAAGCGAATTGACTTTATATCTTTACCAGTATTAATCTTAACACGGGTATGTAGTTTTCAAAAATTATCAGTTTTTTTATATAAATTTTGACCATTTCAACGATATTTCTACTTGTTTTAGTAGTAGAATTACTTTGAGTGATACTGCCAATGCAAACCTAAATAAATGATTAATCTTATATCCAAAATTTTCAGTTAAAATATAGAATGCAATTTTAATATTGACGAATTGACGCTTTTTGTCTCAACATAGAGAGTTGTTCAAAAACTGGTGAAATGTCCCAATAAACCTTTTTATAAAATATTTTTCATTATTTCTTTACTGTTAAGTGGTGCCTATGCTTAAAAAATAAAAGGATGTCTTTAAATTATCAACGCCCATACTGTATTGTAGTTTTAAAAACTATGTCGAGTTCCAATTAATTATCGATGTTACAATACACGGTCAAACGATTTCTGATGATGTGATGAAAAAATAATTATTGAATTAAGCATAATTTATTTCAAACATACAATTGTTCCAAAAAAATTACATTTTTACTAATATTTAAAAAATATATTATTATTTAATGGTCTACCTAGACAATTTGCCGAGGTGTTGGTCCTGGGAACCGTAATGTGTATTTACGTAAAATAATGCCCAACGGAAGTTCTTCTGTTCTGATTATTCTCGGTTGAGCTCTGTCCACGCAACATCCGCTTCATTGTACGTACATATTTAATTCCACTGCAAAGCTATTATGGTACCCCTCCATTATAGTGCATTCTGATTCAGTTCTAAGAAGGAATTAATTATTAGGTCGGATCGATTACTCACATGGAGTAGGATTACAATGAAGGTGGAATAAGTGGTATACAGAACTGAAGATATAAAGTTTTCTAAACTTTTCGCTTCTTTTACATTCGTCTTTTACAGTCATTCTCCTGATCTAGAATTTCAAGTGCGGTATTAAGCAATTATATTTCTACAGGTGTATTTTCATATAAAAATTTCGCCTTGACATTCAAGGAGTTAAGCAGTTTCAATGTTACTAATTTGTAGAAGTTCAAAAGATGGTCTCTCGCTTTGAAGTATAGGCTCGGAATCTTGCAGGCAACTCTGATTTGTCGAAGAGTTGTGCTGTTGTGTGTGTGTTGAGATATTCGCAATTAATTACCGTTCGTATTGGTATCGTAAAAAAGCAATTTAATTAACTGACAGACATTCATGTTCTTCTCGTAGTGAATAAAACCTGCCAACTCACAAAAAGTTCGCGTAATGAAGTATGGCTTTTAGATACTGCCTTTCCATGAGAAGATTTGACTAGAGCAGTTATGATGACGTAAATTGGTAGATATTTTTTGCAGTTTCATTGTGACACGATCACTTGTTCACAATTGACTAGCAAAAACAAAATAAACTTCATTTAGAGTGGCCTTTGTATCCACTTAATTATATTTTTGTTTGAGTGGAGTATTATTAGGACTGTAAGGCAATTTGAATCAGGAATCGAGTGGGCGTTGATGCGTCAATGACCCGTAAAACTTGCGGATCCGCATTCGGCAGGTAACGCAACGGCTAAATTTTAAATGATTCTGGACATCCTATATTATTCATAAAGCCTATAAAAATTGTATGTAATTTTTACGTATCATAATGTAAAGAAAATCGAATCTGGAAAGTTGTTAAATAGATAAATTTAGCGCGGCCGGCCCAGTATCGGATGCTTTGCGAGTAATTTATTTAGAAAGGTTTTGTTGTCTCTTATATATAGTATATTAAATTACTTTTTCACTCTTATGGACCTTGTCTTGGAATAATATGATCTCACAACTAATTAATATTAAGTACCACCATATGTGACATCATTTTTTGTAATTATATGGAAGTTTTAGTGTTAATTGTTTTTTACGTACTTAATTTAAAAAAACAGACTATTTAATTATGACAAACACACATAAACCAATTCATTGTTTTTAGTAGTTTTTAATTTGTTGTTCTAAATTTTATTTAAAACTTTAGATATTTTTTGATTCCGTAAGGAATTTAGGAGCTATGTAGGTTATAATTTGATCAGAAATGTGTTCTTCTTTAGAAGACTTGTCATTTACAACTAGTTCCGTGACCTCGCTCACGCATTCCCGCGCCTGCACCTAACTGTACTTTCCCGTTGACTTAATGCCGACTTTGGATAGAACCTGATCTTAGGCAAGTGTACATTATAAAGTGACATAGCGATCGTTGCAGTTTAATTATATTTTGAGTATGCGATGCGAAGTAGGCTCCACATAGTTCAAAACGTACCTACAGCGCAAACTGCAGGCCGTACTTGCAATGTAGCCTGTGGTTGAGCTTGCGTTCCGCGCATTCCAACCGAATGAATCCGATTCTGCTCGATGATTGCCGAGCGTGGTTTGACCGCGGCCGACTTCACACTGCTGTGTGCGCGAGCGCGGCGAGTACACCTCGACTGTTTGTCTGTAAGAGCTATCTGTCAACAAACTTTTCCGCGTCGAAAATAAATTACGGCTCATTTTTAAGTGATTCTTTGAATTATTGACTGTTTTATTGTAGTGTGTGAAATACTTGAAGAGAACCGACATATCGCGTTGATTGACTGAGTGCTAGAACCGTGTTATTTTTTATTTCGTATTGCGTGCAACAATTGCGGCGAGCTGTGAAGCCCTCGGTCGTGTGTGAGTGACTGTTTCATCCGAATTGAAAATAGCTCTTGTTGAGTTTGTCAGATCGGTTTCCAAGTTTTGGCTAACTTTTATAGTTACTGTAATTGTAACTTACGGTAAATAGTAACTTTATATTTTATAAGTATTAATTTGTGGTTACTCGGTGGATGGTGAATCTCTGGCCTCAATTGTTCACATCTCATGAAAACCGTTATTTTACGTTAACGTTAATATCCAGTTCCAACGATTCTTGGCTTTAAGTTGATATAACATTCCTATATAAATTGTTTAAAGATTAATTAATTAGTCCACCCACAAAGGATGAGAATCCAATATTTTTATAGCAGTTACCTTACTTTACATTTCTGACGAACGTTAAAATATGATGACGATGTCATTACCTAAATTTCACTAGCAAAAGCCTACTTCAGATCTCTTTACAATAATCGGCTGAAATTCATTACAAATTTAAAATATAATCAAAAGTAAACGTGAAATACCTAAACCTAATGACGTGATAGTACCCATGAACGAAACACAAATATAACAACGTTTACTTTATAAAACAAAGAAAAATATATATTTCTTTACTTGAGGTTCACGCAAAAACGATAATCGAATTAATTCCATACACGATGACGTAGAAGATGAAACCGGTACAAAAGTCAAAAGATTACCATCAATAGGTCTGGTTATAGTATAAAATCTTCATTACAGGATTATTATAAATAACTCAACCTTTGATGTATAATGGAATAACTACATTTTATTGAATGCGAGTTACGAATACTCGCCCTATTTTATAGACGTACATATAATACCTACTATACGTCTACCATTTACCTTAATAAGTTCTTAATAATAATACAATAATTCTTAATAAGTAATAAAATGACTTGTGTTGAATGAAATTTTGTTATTGTTTGTCTTAGAAATTTATGATGAACAAATTTTATTTTGAAGGCCACATTTTGTAAAGGATAACAATTCTAGAATTCAGCGTTGTTTATAATAAATATTTTTAGAATAATCTGAGTATAAACATCCGGATTGGCTTGCAGGGCCTGTTCTAACGACGCTTTCTACTTCAGCCTCCGTCCGGACCAATCGGACAGCCGGAAGATCTGATAATAACCTCATTACCAACTTGACACTTGTTACAACCTATTCTTCATTTCACTTTCATTGGTTATTAAAGATAATTTATCGTGGTAAAATATCAAGGCTTAAACTAATAGTAAATCTAATGTTTTATTTAATTCCGTAAAAACACTGTCATCGGTAAACACTGTTTATTATTTAAGGTTTACTTAGAAACCTGTAACGTTATTTTAATTTCTGGATAGGACAGCTATATATCATGTACTCATTTTCAATGTAAACGAGAATATATATCAAACGCAATGCAATAATATTTGCGATCAGAAATATAATTAGGCTATATATTATCGTAATATACATATTCTTAGGTTTCAAGTAATTGTCCTCGTTGGCTCCGCACCTAAATTTTGTTTTATGTACCTTGATTTGATTGATTGAACTGTTGGATAGTTCAAGTATCAAATTTTCAATAATCCTATTGTATTCGTATGTATCGTACCGAGAAAAAATATTTTCTCCTAAATCTTGATTTAGAATGTTATCGTGGTTTGTTTCTTATACTGTTCCGTTGCAAAGCGAGATGGTGTTGCTAGTATAAGATAAATTGAAGCGATGACTATCAGGATTGCCAGCACACTTTTTGTCACTGGTGACACACCAGACATGACAAAAATAATGTCTCGTGTTACAGTCATATTACATTTGATTTATATGCCTGCTTTTATGGATAACAAAATTTTGCTATTTCTTTCCAAAACAGGTTCAGTTTACTGAACAACTTTGCTACCTTGCATTAACTTTTATTAAAAAAAACATACTCGTATAGTACTTCTTTCTAAAATGCGGCTATTGGTAATGAACACACTCAGCGACTTAATATAAGAATAGTACCTCGTATGTATCAATGTTGGCAATGTTGGTTGGTGTCAAACTTATTTTATGGCTGGTGAAATATCCTGTTATTTCTGGTAATTATCCGATTTCTCCTTTTATAATTCCGGTTATGTAGATTTATTAGACTAGACTACGTCTTTCCCCTACGACCTGAGATATTACTCTTCATTTTATTTCCTAAGTTTTTCATATAATCCGTTTTAAACAGGGCATAACGATTCACGTGACAAACAGTTTATTGATATTCGTTATGTTGGATTGAAGTTTTGTAAAGGATTATTTTTAATTTTAATTTCATTTTATTGTCATCTAGCTCTTCTACAGCGAATAAAGATTTACCAAACTCTTGTAGCAAGGGTTAAAATGCAAATGCACCAGTGTATCATATTTAATAATATATTCCGTACGTATAATGTTTAGTTAATTCTATCAATACTACGTAATAAAATATTAAACTCGGTGTTTGTAGGATAACTTATTCCTATGTGTAGGATAAATACATACAATAATATATTCCATCTGTACCTTAATGTTTTGGTTCACTTCATTATTTTTTGACATTGGTATTACGTAACGGCTTTGGTGCCAAGTACTCAGAAATTTGGTGTAAAAGTCAATGTACAGAGTTGACGTCACTGGGATCATGTAAAGCACATTACGCGAATTACGGAGCGAGTCAATCGCTGTGTGTGTGTCATGCAGATGAAATGTAACCTTCACGTTATTGTCCCTATATAAGCTTTGCGATCCTCAGCCTTCAACATTATTTAACAATCTATGAACTCATTTTTTTCATCCTTGTATCTTATTTCATGACCTGTTGTATTTCCTGTCATAGATTATTACTTTTAAATACTGGAAGAATAGCTGCGAGTTGCATGTATAGGCTTTACAGCACTGTCACAGTAAATAGGGTTACTGTGGTAAGGCTTCACGTTTCCACGTGTAGCTGTCTTTCGCGTGTGATGCGTTGATGTTTATTGACGTATGGTTAGAAAATTACCATAGCAATAAGCAGGATTTTCAACTTATGAGAAGTACAGTGCCTATTAATAATTCCGGAAGGAATGTTGCTTGATGTTAATAACAGGAAAATTGATTCCTATATGTTACGTACATTTTGTTTTATTCAATAGTGAGATAAATATATCATATCAGTAAGTTTCACTAAATATAGAATATTATAATAATAATACAATAATTCTAAATATGGAATATTAATGAATATAATTTCACTTACTGATTTAATTCTCGAAGATTTTCTAGTAACACTTATGCACTTTTAAAAAACCTAACAATGCTAGTATGATATCACTGGCGACAATCTATATGCGATGTATTGCAGACATTGAACCTATATATATATATATATATTCTTATTCTTTGATAACAATGTTTTACAGTGGCTTAACTAAATTTCATGATATGTAATAACGTTAATGAGAGCTCAAAAACAAAAGCATTACAGCAAAAAGTTAATGTCAATTATTAATGTAACTAGTAATGTAATTCGCATTTCACATTCCAATACGTTCTGATTTGTTTAGATTTGAATAACAAATTACTTAAGTCACGATTGCAGAGAACTCTTTACCATAGGTAATTGTAATACCTTCGTGACTTAAAATCCTCTAAAGGTATTCATGACATAAGTAATTATAATTTAGTTACTCGTCAGTTAACTCCTTACGTGCAGTACGGTCATACGGTCATATTACATATTATATATGCTAGCGTTAGATTTTTGATATTGTAATATTTGTTTCGTCGTACTCATATTGCATGGATACGCACATTCAAAAATTCATACGCGTATAAGTTACTGCATAATGTACGAACATACTTTTACATATACATATGTAGTTTAATTTTACTGGAACGAAAGCCTAGAGCTCCGATACAGACTTTTAATGCTTACTACAATGGTTTCAAACCTACCTTATAGTTTTAAGTAACTATCGTGAAAGTAATAAAAAATACATGCTGCTTCCTAGTGTATTGGTAGTACCTATTTCCAGGAGTCGAATATTTTGGATTCCTAAAACTAGTTATTATCCCCATTTCACCTCAATTACATATTGTTGTATTCGTTTCTGTTACGATATTGTCGAATATGCTAGGCTATTAAATAAGCATTAGATGTTTTGTTATTTTCAAAATAGTTATTTTGAATGATGAAATAATTGCAACTCTCACTATTTGTCCGTCGATCAAATACTTTAACTTTGTAACTGAAGCAGGTGAAACTCCGCTACCATGTCAAAACAATACACGTGACCTCCATAGTAAAAACAAAGTTATCTTAGATATAATGACTATAGTTGATAGTTAAAAGTGTATATTTTACGTTATAAGTCAAGAAGAATACTATAATTGCATTTTAGGTTAAAAGGTTTTATATAAATAATAAATATTGAAGAAATAAAGATAAGATTCAAAAGGTGATGTTATGTATCTCGAATTTGTGTTATGTTCTATACAAGACAAAATTACAAAAAAATTTGTGGCTTAGTTGAGTCTTTTGGTAGAGATAAAAATAATGGTAATCCCATTAACCAAATTTTTAATTTGCATGAAAATAATTTGTTGAATAAGAAAATTAAAATGCTTGGGTGAAATCTAACTAATCCAGTTTTTATAAAAATATCTTCCAAAAGAAATATAAATTCAAAATTTTTCACGATTTTATTTTATTTCTTCATTATGTTCTTTTTTTATTCAAATCAAAAGCTTCGCTTTGAAGTAATTCCCGTACTTTTACAAATGAGTTACTGGCACTAGCATTTTAAACAAGGCGTTTAAATAATTGACCCAAATGCTTCGCACAGCGTAAGTGGGTGGAGTTAATGAGTCGAGATAAGATAATTGCTCTAAGTTCTTAAAAAATTTCACGCGTCTCTCACTACGTACCTACTTATCACAAAATAAATATTGTTAGTCCGATTTTATCAATTTACGAACGCACTATTTCATAACACGTAACAACGTAATGTTGGTAACAAGTCCGCTTGCTGCCGTTGTTTATAACCCAGTGTAATGTGTGAAGAGGAACTGATCACGTCATTTACCGAATTTAAAAAGGTTTCAAACATATTGTTTACGATGTTTTGGTAACTTCAAACGAGTTAACAACAGTGATTCGGTCTTAGAATGCTGCTTAGAGCAGTTACAAAGATATTTATTGCTGTCTAAAAGAGTATAAAATTTTATGTCCCAAGATGGGACTACAGGTAAATGGACCTTTGGATGTAAATAAACAAAATTTGTGAATTTAATTCTGAAACATAAATTGAGAGTTTTCTTGTATTATTAGCATGAATAAAGATTTTAACACTGCATAAATGTCTAATATACGAGTATATTACGAGTAAGTATAACTTATAAAAATATATAAGCATTGAAAGAATTTTAGTAATGTTTATAATTAAAAAAAATTACATATACATATATCCCATGTTATCTACCAATAGTTATATCTAAAACAATTTCTAAAGATATCACAGCGGTCTTATAGTTGTATATCTATGTAGTTAATAAAACACAATACATTATTTTCTACAGTCTTATCGAAACTTCCATGTGTATGTTTTTATGTCGTATTCCCTGGAAATATATTCATTAATTCCGCGTGGCAAAAAATATTCGGAATAGTAATATTTTAAGCTATAATATAAGTTGTAAATATCCGTTCTCCTTAGTGTCCGTGGTTTGGTCGCATGTAGACGGACGAACTATGATTTCAAAATAATATGAAAAATCCAATACAATTATTTGTATAGACGAACAAGGTGTAACGAGCAAGTAGCTAATATTTGGTGGATAAGCATACTCAGTACCGGGTTTATCTGACTATCTACACCGCCGCAGGGCGCAAACAACGGTTAGAAATATTTAACTACGAGTAATTCTGTCACGCCGTTGCTTACATTATACAAGCTTGTATGTAGGATGTAACGGTCCTCGCCCTTCATAACATCTTCAACAACACTCAGGAGTCATCGGCGTCTAGTCAATTGACACAATTCTCATGTTACTATGGACCGGACGAGATGTTTATATAACTCCAAGCTCCGTACTATAATACACACTTGACGAAACCTGTCCAGAAACATTTTGTCGTGTCGGAGGTTATCAGTGTAAGTAGAATACCGTAAGAACATTTTTATCCACGACGAAGTACTTTTCATAGTATCTACTCGTATTTACTATATACATATTATACATTATACTACTATTAGAACGCTGTGATATATATGGATTTATTATATAATTATAGTTAGTTTATTATAGAAATAGGTTAATTCTGAAGACAAAGACAAAAATATTTCATATCTATGAGCTGATACTCATACGCATTCGCACGAATCTCAAAGTTCCTAAATCACCCATAAATTATTAGTTATAACGTATTCAATACCTGCTAATTTTGTGCTCTGTATTTAACTAACTCGAGAGACCTCACTGACTGACTTCTCAAATAGTACTGGGTTTTATTATTTTTTTTGTTTAAGTTGGCTAGGTTTAAGTTTAAATTAAAAAAGATAAAATTATATTTTTGGTATAATGAAATCAAATTGAAGGCAAATTTTGTGTATTGGAATACAAGCAAAGAAAAAGTTACAAAAGTGCATGACTTTATTTACATTTCTAACAAATTTTATATAGTATTTTCTTATTAACAAAGTTGGTGGTTGTTATAAATTATGTGTTGTTATTGTTCTATGATGAAAGAATGGTTATTCAATTAATAAAATTAATGTCTATATAAAAAGTCTGCCTGCTTGTGCCGATAAATACAGATTCTGAACGGATGAACGAAAAAATCAAATGTTTGTTAGATCGACGTATTGAATCCCGGTTTATCCGAGGCCCTTTTTTCTGCGGCCGGAAAATTATTCGAATATTTTTAGTCCGAGCCTAAATGTGCTAATCGTAACGAGTAACTACATACTACGAATATTTCTGCCGCTCAGCAAACCATTTTTAAAGAAAATAATAAAACGTAGACCGTGGCTTTCACTCACGTTTATTCATTATAAGTAAACGATTCGGTGCTCCGTGGTAGATTATTTTGTCATACTTCTAATTCCAATGTACCCTTGATCAAAAAAGCGAAGTTTAGCCCGGTAACCATTGTACGTGACTGACTTGCACGTCTAATCTTAAAGATTCAGTACCCGAAATGACTCTGAAAAAGCCTTTTAAGTTTTAAAGTGAATGAGACGAATTGCTTAAACACTTGAAACTTCTGTTTGCTTTTGCTCAATAACAGAACTAATATATATTGTAGAAAATATATGCATTCTACCAATCAGATTTTTTTCTTGTTTGACCTCAGACATTGTTAGGGTAAAAAAATTATAATTGGGTCGCTTAGAATGTGAGACCGACTTAGATTACACTTATGTTGTATTTTATTCTTTTCTTTATCCACGGTTGTTAAATTTGGACTTTAAAGAAAAGTCACAATTGAACTAAATAACCTCAAAAGTTCCTTTCAACTTTAACCTGTTTTGTTCGATTCAATAGTTTTAATGAAAGAATTATAGTCATAGTAGGTTTGTTTATAATCAGCATTACGAAAATTAATACACTGTGCTATTGTTACTCATGTTTTTTTTTTTTTGGACGTTCTATATTCGGTAAAGTTAAAATAACTGATTTACATTTACTGAAATTGTTCTGATGTACCAATATATCTATTACTTTTTCACATTTATCTGCAAAAACGTTACAACTAGCTTCTTGCAATTTCATTATAGTTTGGTTTTATGGTAGATTTAGTACACAGTGTAATAAATGTCAAAATGAAAACAGCTTCACAAAGAAACCTTTTTCAGACAATCAACAATGAAATACTTTTGACCGTAGTCTTTTTCTGACGCCTAGCTGTAACACTGTGTAACATTGCTGTTCATAGAACTTAGGTTTGTTCACAGAGCTATAACAATTTCGGTTAGCGATCATTATTTATTTGTAGTTAGCAACTGTTGTTGGTTGGTTTAAGGATATTATAGTATAGATGAATATATTAATGACAAGGACGCCTGGAATTAATAGTGTCGAATCCAGTTCTGCACAGGTTTAAACTTTTGTAATTACCATGTGTTGTTTAAAAGAGAAAAAGAATGTGCCGAGGAATCACTTTCACAGTTTCTTCTCCTCAATGTTAAAGCACCTTTCCGAAACGGTAGTAGAAGCAAAAAATAACGTGCATAAGTGTATTTACAGAATACCTACATAATTAAATGATATTGAATTTAATAAAATATAAACGTCGTAAATCACCCAGATTAAGTGTTGAAACAAATTATTCATTTGTGAATTCAATATATGTAGAAAATCCTTACAGTATGTGCGATCAAAATCTGTCCCATATAAATCGGTGATAGGCGAGCAGGAGACGAAACGGCTATGTCTGGTGGGCTGGAGCGTGACGTCTGCCACCCGATAGCCCATCTCACGACCGACCCACTTACACCCCAAGGTCACCGCCTGACCTCCTAGTCTACGTTTCCGTATTTATCTATTCTCAATGCACGTACTCAATTTACCAGATACTTAACGGAGTTCGAAAATTTTCATAGTGATAATTAATATATATGCAAACTCCAATAACTAGTATTTGATTATGAATATCACGATCCTAATATACAAATCCGTTGAAAGTCTCACTTATTAGACTGTATTTAGATTTTAATACAAATTTCCTATGTTATCATGAAATCAAAAAACTATTTTGTTCGTTAAGGTACTCGCCTAAAACGAATAGCTATAAAGTTCTAATGACGATAATAGGGTAACATAAATGTAATTGAAGGAAATGTTGTCAGTAATAAAACTTAATAGGTTTTCTTCGATCAAATCAGTGAGCCCATAAACTTCATATACCACATAAAGGTGCATTGTATAGGTATTAGTGCGCGTGCGCCGGCCGCGACAGATTTTTAGATAGGGCGCCAATCAGAGCGTGTGCCTGTCCCGTATCACGGACTCTTTGATATACAACACAACACACTTTCTAATCTGCGTCTTTGTCAGTTCTCTCAGCTATTGGTTAACTTGTTATAGCAAACTTTCGCCAATTGTTTTCACGGTACATTAGATTTCTTCTCCATCTGCGCGCTTAAAATTTACTGCATTCGTTACGGTTGCATCACAATAATGCAAGGTATTTAACGTCGTTAGAATACTGTTTGACACACCCCCTGTTTGTTGTACCCTTGAAACATGATGCTGCTTGGTGCACCAGATTGTGTTCAATCTAAACTGCGGTTAATAGGATCACGGCTCGGATATTATGTTGCCAGTTTAGCCGGAGTCTGCTCCCAACGCTGAATCCGATACTAGCTACCTTAGGCCGGACGATGTGTGAAATAAGAGAGCAGACAGACAACAAGCTTAGCCGCAATGGCTCTCTTGATAAGGTGATGTGGATGCGTGTATTTTAGAAGAGCGAGAGGAGGTAGACGCGCGGGGGGTGTAGGACCGGTCCGAATTCCGGTTTGCGTCAACGTCGACGAGAGGCTTAGGACTAACCGTTTTATTAGTTGAGCCATGCTCCATAAATGCCGGCCGGAGCGGGCAGCCCTGCAAGCCGCACCCAAGGCGGCCTGATCTTCTTGAGAAACTTGAGTCGCCTCTGAATTATGGTTGTTTGCTCTCAAATGCTTGCCTTCGTAGTTTAGATAAACATTAGCTTGTTTACTTGACTATAATCTTAAACATTTTGCAAATAAGTAGTATACTAAAAATAGCAGCAGGATTTTGTGAAATGTATAGTCTATAGTTGCTATACAATGCAAAATTTGTAGATTGGTGGATTGATTATCAAAAATATAAATATAACTCTCAAAGTTACAATTATTATACACTGTTACCACATACCTAACGTGTTATGGAGCTGGTTATTGTATAGCTAGTTTTGTTTGTTTATTCAGCTTTTTATTAGTACTAACTTTGGTTTGTATTGCAAAATCAGCTCCAGTGAATCTATTTTGTGATCAGTGACGCTTCGTTATTGTTTAAATTACTTGTGCGAACAAAATGTAGGTCGGTGTGTAAATTTCGAAAGACGTCAGATGTTACGTATATATCTGATGTAGCATAAAAATTGTAATGTTTTTAATGTTACAATTCTAGTAAGCGTTTAAAAATTCTTCATTCCCGGAAATAACAGAAACTTCATATTTCCCATTTCAATAGATTTATTTGCTAACATTTTCATGAAATTGGAGTTGATTTAATTTTTAAATTATCTCATTTAGTTTTTCTGTTGCTTTAAGGAAATCGATTTTAAAAGCAATTTAATTTCTATTTCCACAACAGGTAATCGGTGAAAAATTATTCAACATAAATAAATGATTAGGATTCCATTTAGCAGGTCTCATACGGCATATTTCTTTTTTGTGTGTAGTGAGAAATGGGAATTGACAGTTGACTTTACTTATAATAAAATTCTCACAGATTGCTTTCTGTACATGAAGGATATATAAGAAAAACTATTATTAGGGGCCTTTATTAACACAATAGCACCCAAAACAATAGTTGTTAAAATTTTTGTATTTGTTTGTGCGCTTGTGCGCGCTAAATTCAGAAACGGATTAACCGATTTCGTTGTGGTGATCACCAATGTATTGCAGTAAGCATCACTTAATATTTAAAGTTCGTTTCATTGTAATCCGTTTATGAATAAAAAAAAATATAAATTAATATATTTCTAATTCGTAGAACGAGAAAAACCCAGTTGTAAAACAATGCAGGTGCTATTTCTTAGTGTAAGACGTAATTTTCTGAAGCGTAGAGAGGGCTATTTGCTAGTTCTTAATATAATTCTTCGTCGTCGTCAGGGAGTGAAATTGCCAGCAGAAAACTATAGTCGAGCTTCTATTTTCTCCATCTGTTATTGGCCTTCGAATCTATTTTGATGAGATGCGAGAAGCGAGCGGTGGCAAATTGCCACGGCAATGTTTTGGTGCGGCGACCGGCAAAAACGGCACACTTCCCAGCTACGACCGCGCCTCGTCTCCACTAGGAGGAAGCCCGGTCTCTCTCTTAATGATGAAACGAGGTAACCAGGTTAACGAACCTATATTGTATTACAAAAATACATGTGAATAAGAACATCTAAGTCTTTCGACGTCTTTTAGTACTAACATTTATTTAGTAAATTACTTTACTTTTATAACGATCCGTACCCATACATTAATGAGTTCTTGTTTCATATAGTCGCGCTTGTCATTTCCGGAATTACGTACAGTCGGCGACACGGTGTATACTTTTCGTGAATGGACCTGCATAAACGATTTCGAGTGTGCTCACGACTATTTCAATTCAATGACATCGAGCCGATGCTGCCATGTCACGCGGTCAATGATCTAGCGCGTAATTTGGATGAACAATACAGTAATTTTGTTTACATTGTAACCGATCGAATTCAAGGCCTGAAGATTCACCATTCCGAGTTTCGTTTGGAATCGTCAGAAAGTTTTTTCGTTGTAGGCACTCTACGATACTCAAAATAAACCAAGCTACAAAGCAATATGGGGTTAAGTGAGGGTGAAGTGATCTTCGTGCGCTATCGAGCCTCCCGACACAACGGCTAATGCAATGTTTGAGTCGTTGGTGTCGCGGTTGACGTCACCGCCGGTGTCACGGCGGCGACATACGGTCCACGCTGCACGTGAGGTGTGCAGCGAACCAGAAGAAGAAGTAGTCCCGGTGCAGCGTCGCTCGCGTACTGCCAAACAGTTGCTCGACAAGAGGCGCAAGGCTCGCCTATCTTGTGCGGATCTCACCGCTGCAAACTACGCCGAACCAGAACGAACTTCTCGCATCGATGCCCTCAAAGCTTTTTTGCCTCTGCGACAATCGAAATCTCTCGGACGACTCGACGGTCTCAAGGAGGTAAGTTTTATTAATAATACTTGCTGAAATACAAATGGCAAAATTCCAGTGCATTTGGTGGCGATACAAAAATAAGTTGAGTTTCATTCAATTTTTTACATTAACAACTTCGTACTAGGTATCAGGTACTGTAGATAAACCGTACAATAACATTTTTATGTTGTTTAACAACCTATAAAGTTTCTTTTAGTCAGTAAAGGTACCTTGAAATATCTGTTGACAATGTAAGGTTTAACTCACTTAACGTATACTTGCGACACTAGAGAACGCGCGACATGGCCTTCGTGTGGCTCTCATGAGCATGCACGTGCGCCGCGCACCTGTTGATCCCCTCTCATCTCTCGGTCGATCACTGGCCTCTCAGCGTACTCTTGCTCAATCGATGGCATCTTAAAAAAATATCAATTGTTCATTAAATATCTCATCTGTAACAAAACGAATCTCCACTGCAGAGACGAGATCTTGCGTCTGTAGCCACGTCCGTCAAATTGCGAAACAACGTTTCATAGCATTCCTATGCACTATAACATTACATTAGGTTGTATAAGATAATACAAATAGTATACGAGAACCGACATTTGAATGCATGACTCGTTAATTTTTGACATGGGTGAGTTATAATGCAATATAAAAGTATGGTTTATGTGGGAGTGGTTCATATGGCATAATGCATTGACTGAGCGGAATACCCGTAATTAAAAGATGGTTATATAAGTGTACTTAAGAATTTACTTTATACGATCTCCAGTAAAGCCTAAGGGACTTGTCTTAATAATCTTAATAAGTGATGGAATACCTTTTGTTTGTTAAAGTACCATAATTCCGAATAAAGTACTTCTGGTAAGATTATTGTATGGTCAAGCACTGTTATTAATATGCCGTCATAAGCCATTTAATTTTTTTAAATACGTTTGATTACCTCCGGTAGATCAATGATGAAAATCGGGATATTTGCAATGATAATTTTGTTTTTTATTTTTTCAAAAATAATAGTCGCGGAAGTATTTTACCTTACTTAAGAACTATGCATTGTATATAGTAATACTATAATCACTAATACATTACGATATATAAAGCATTAAAAATATTTTTTATAGTTATTGAAATTATTATAATATGTGTATATGAAAGGATAGAAAATACTTATGTATTTGTTTACTTACTACTACATACAATAATAAAAATATAATTATTGAAGGTGAAAATTTATTTACGGTTTTTGTCTTGATACTTGATTGAACCGATATCCAATCACCTCGATTCGATCAAAGATTGGTTCATTGAAGGCTATAAAACGAGTTTTGTACTTTTATAATTAATAAACATGATGTTAATCGTTGCAATCTATGTTTAGTTGTGATCAAAGATAAGTTACGGCTATTGATAGCGAATTTTAGATCGAAGTCGCGTAGCAAGGTTCACCGTTACGGCACAGATCGTGAACGTCCCGATATTCCACAGATAGAGCAAGAATCCACGACGTGCAAGCAGGTAAGGGGCAAGTATTCTCAACCTTGAGTACTCACACACCTACATCGCCATGAGTCTACGAGCAAGGGAAGTGTGCGTGCTATTTACCCATGTGATTTACAGACAAACGCCACGTTGTCGTCCACAGATGCGCGTGCGCAGAGCATTTGGCCGCTTTGTTGGGCCATCTCATCGCGTTAACGCCTTTTGTCTGAATAGAACATCTGCGCTTAAGAAGCTGTTATTAAATTTGTTCGGGTACCTGGTTCAACCAGTTAGACAAGCCTAGCGTAACGCCAAACTTTTTTTATTGTTTTATTCAGAAACTAGTAATCGGCCCTCGCTCCGGTTCAGAAAACCTACACATTAGGTTTACAAACAGCATATCATTTTTATAATTTATTGATTAAAAACATATTATTCATTTTGTATATATTCATATTCATTCATAACTGCAGAAAATCAGTCAAAAATTCGTTTACTACTCTATTAATAAAACAGATATATACCTACTAGCTTTTGTTTTTCAAACGGATTAATTTCCCAACATGAACAGTACCCTAGATTGATACCCTTAAGATAAGTGATGAATATGCAAGTCATATACATATACATCTATTCAGTTGTTTACGCGTGATACGTGCGTAACTGTTTTATAGCCAAAACAAAAATTCCATAATTCCAAACAAATATATTTTGGCTTCAATATCCATAACAGAGCCTACCTACATTAAAGGTTTCAAAAACATTTCATAAATAGCTGTGATCTCTTCACACGTTTTTCGTCAGAATCTTTCGTTAGGCTATCCGTAGTAAGCGAGCTGTGGTTTGTCTTTTATTATGGTTAATCAGGATTGAAAGTATGTTTTTTTCACAAAAATATTCTTAATTTAAAAAAAAAACGCTTCTAAAGTATCTATATGTTTATAAAAACGGATCCATATAGAATCACTCGCGCATTTTCTCTTCTTCTTCCAATTTATTTGATGGAAAAGGTTAAAATTTCAAAAAAGGCATCTCAAATATTAACCGCATTAGGTACTCTAATTTTAGCGATTAACTTATTCGCTGTAATTAAGAAAATGAAAAGAATCTTATTTCAAATTGATGACATTTTTATATGCAGTTTGTTCATAAATTTGTACAAGGTACGAAATTTATTTCCTTGTAAATTTACGGTACGAAACTCACGCGAATGCGACGTGACAGGTTTTTTTAATTAATTTACAACTCTAGACATCATATTTTTGGGTTAGTTGTAGTGTATTAATGTTACCTTGTGTACTTCGGAATAATCATTATTTTTTTTATCAATTGCGTTATGACATCGTATTAACGTTTACACACTCACACCCCCGCACTAGGATTCCCTGTGTTGCGGGTGGCATAAACATACACAAATATGACAACACAAACCCAAGACCCAGAAACAAACATTTATCTGTCACATAAATGTCTGCCCCGGCCGGGAATCGAACGCGGGATCCCTCGCTCGGCAAGCAGGGTCACTACCAACTGGGCTATGGGGTCGTCAAATGAACTCATAATTATGTAGAAAGAAATATCATGAAATATCATTTCGCCTATCGAACTTCTAGTGGCGCATATTACTACTCCTTTGACACTATAAATTTAGTACTACTAAATATTTCACGGTTAATTCTAGAAGGTAGGTGGGCGTGAGATAGAGAAGTAAAGAACCCTAGCACCGTGAACATCGTTAGTACCGTGGGGATTAAAAGGGGTGGTGCCGAGACCCGTCGACCTCCATAGTACCACCAGCTTCGGAGGTTTACTTGGAATCAAACATGAGTGGATTTACACACCACAATCGCATTAGGTAATATTGTTATTAAATGCTAATTATGTAAATATACAATATTCATAATATTTTTATAAAAATGAATAAAGTGCTATATAAAAAGTGTTATATAGTGCTCTAATTTATTATTTGAAATCAGTTCCCACATGGCATTACACGTCATTCGATTTTGCTTGTTTGTACCCAAATTTACATATGTTCTTCGTTGCACACAACTTTGGAATTACGGAAACTTGATGTGTAAACTTGACGACATTATCGAAAGTACCGCTAGTAAAGTTTTAAATTGCCAAATGGATGGACTCGCATGGGAACAGGCATCTCTACCTATTCGGTTTGGCGGGATTGGCGTTAGGAAAGTATCTGCAATAGCTTTACCTGCGTTTTTGTCTTTAGCACATGCCTCAAGCCTCCTGGTTGGGCAAATGCTCAACCCTTCGATGGGTTCCACCACTGAGGTTTCAGGCCTAACCGAAGCAAAAACTTCATGGTCGATTCTATGCAATGAGGACTTTCCCTCGGCCACACAATCCCAGCGGCTATGGGACCAACCGCTTTGCAAGGTTGTCTACGACACCCTGCTAGAATACTGTAGTACAACTGCGGATAAATCCCGCTTATTAGCCGTTTCACAGAAACAGTCAAATCATTGGCTTAGCGCTTACCCCTCTTCCAACATCGGCACCCTACTCGACAACACCACACTGTCGATAGCAGTAGGTCTAAGGTTGGGCACAAACTTAAATGAGTCCCACCGTTGCTGCTGTGGTGCCTGGGCCAATGCCCTGGCACATCACGACCTCTCTTGCCAGAGAAGCGCAGGTCGCTTCTCCAGACATGTGGCTCTCAATGACATTATCCGCCGTGCACTTTCTAGTGCCCATGTCCTCTCTTTACTAGAGCCCAGCGGGATCTTACACAGCGATGGCAAGAGGCCGGGTGGGTTGACCTTAATTCCTTGGAAGATGGGTAAGTGCCTGATCTGGGATTCCACCTGCGTGGACACTCTGGCACCCTGCCATATTGCTGGAACGTCTGTCAACCCCGTAGCAGCTGCTACCACGGCAGAGCGGTCTAAAATCCGAAAGTACAAAGAACTCGTAAACAAATATATTTTCGTGCCGGTAGCAGTCGGGACATTAGGTCCTTGGGGCCTCGAGGCCAAATTATTTTTGAAAGAATTGTCGGCGCGTTTGATCGGGGCAACTGGAGACTCCAGAGCCGGCAGCTTCCTGGCTCAACGAATAAGTCTCGCTATACAGCGAGGAAATGCTGCCAGTATTCTGGGAACCCTTCCTCGATCAGACGCGCTTGACGAAATATTTAATTTCTAGTACCCATTTATTTAAAATTCTTAGTGTTATTTTTAGTTTTTTTATATTGCAAATTTTCCGGAATCCTTTTTTTATACCACTCCATGTTTTTGCAAAACCGTTTTTGTCTTTTTAATTAATTAATTTTAGCGTATTATAATTCTATTGTTTTTTTTTTTAATTATAAGAACTGTATTAATTATAGCATAATAGTTATTAAAGAATCCTTAATAAATCTAAAATGAATTATTTTAGTTTGTGACACATCAATTGATTGACTGCGCATCTACCTTATGATAAACGTGGTTAGATTTGCGCTTACGGTGAGGTTTGGAGTGACAAAAACACTCGGCTGCTCGCTGTCGCTATGGCTTTTTGCAAGCGTAATATGATACTTGTACCGGCTCGTGTTTTCCTGACTCAGATGTAACGGAACTTGATGTAGCTTCTCGTCACCGAGCATGAGATCAATTAAGCGATTGTGAAGCGATATACTCTTGACGCGCCTTTTAAATAAGGTATTTGCTTCAGTGAAGGACAATATAACAGTCATCGGTAAGTACGTAAACCCTTGGAGTAAAAAATGTTTAATATTCTTTCGTGTTAACATTGGATTATATACTAGTTTTGAATTGATTTTAACAAAACCTGCAAATTTGTTGCAATACGGTGCGTAATAGAGAGTAATATTTAGATCCAATCCGCGAAATTTTCCCTAAGAAAATTTATAACAAGCAAGGTAACTAAACATACAATTTTGTGATTTGTATTCGAAAGTATTAACAATTTTGTATTAAATTTTTCTAATATTTTTTGTTTAGAAATTCATTATTTGTAAGGATTGATTTTATTGTACTTATCTATCACTAGAACAAGGAAGAAATTTTAGCTGCTGTAATTTTGTAAAAAAACTTATACATTAATTAATAAAACCCATTGCTAAAATTCCATTCTATTTGTCTAATATTTATTTCATGTTAATTTTCAAATACTGAAAAAACACATTGTGAGACTATTTTCATTTGATACGTCCTCAAAAAGTTAATAATAGGTACATGCATTATATCCATACATTGTTCTTGTACAATTACGACTTACGATTTAAACGATTAAAGAGATTGGTATTTAATTATTGCTCTGAACAAACACCATATATAAAAACAACATTTTAACTACCTTACATTCATAGTTTAAAGTAAAGACGTCTCATAATTACTATATTGTTCGATAAACTTGTTTTTGCTTAGATAATTATCATTGTTTAAAATATTTTTAAATTAATGAAAACATAATTGTTATGCAGCCTTATTTATAACTTATATTTCTGCTTTTGTTACAATGAGACAGTACCCGAAAAGATGTTATCTAATTTAAGTTTAAAAGATTATCATCTTTAAAATGAATACTAGTAACAAGAGGCAATCTATAAAAAAGATTTAGTATAAAATGACTTTATCAATCTACATCTGACGGTGTGATTGAATGTTGTGGGTTAGTCTACCGGTCCGTTTGTACGAACTGTGGCCTGTTCTCATATTGTAGACATTTGCTTGTTAAATTAATTGCTCACCAAACTGTCCTACTTACATTAACCTTGGCTCGCGTATTAAATACCATTGTGGATAAATTATTTACGTTTGGCAATGAATTAACCAGCCCAAGAAATTTTGTGTCAGGCGTTCGATGGCGTCGAAAGTAAATGATTAAAACTCTTTGTTAATTAAGTGTTTGCCGTTTGTTATCGATATTTGCTTCTTATTCAGTCATAGCAGATATCCACGCGATTACCTCATCTCAATCTTGTTCAATTTATTTATTTATTTGTAACTAAGTTTTTTTTACCGTTGAGTAATATTGAATATTTTTTCTCACCTTACCAAATAATATACTGCGTAATTTACATGCTCTAATAATCACCTTAGCTTGGCAACGGTGACATAGTTTGCAAAATGTTGCTGCCGTGTGTTATTTTTCAAAGTACAACCTGTGTCAATTAGAACCTAAAAGGGATGATTGATGACGATGGCGCTAGTGATGGTGATACACGGGATTGAGTTACTCAGCACAACCATGATTGTTTAGGACTGAACACATCATTATTTCTCATTTAGGATCAGTTTAAGGATTACAATATCTATTATTATGTCTCCGGTACGCATACTGCATTTTTCACATTTGGTTAGATCAGGTCACACGTAAAATGGATATTTTTGTCATTACCTAAATAAAATATAATGTAAGCAAGAAACAGCTACTTACTAACAGATTACTTACAAGCTATTTAGCTACTGCAGAGCGAGAGTTCAGCGAAATGAGGTTATGAAACCTTTCATTCCGTAGCGTCAGCTTAACTCTTTCTGCGCGTTAATGCTGTGCTGACAATTTCAATATAGTGTTGTCTGTGGAACACGACACTCGTCCTCCTTGGCGTGCCGAGGAATTCGTACTCTGCGCACCCCGGCTTCCCTCCGCCCGCGCGCCGATCCTCTCGCACGCGCGATGTGCATACCGAGGTTATTACACTCCGCACCCGCAATCAATCTCTGTGGCGCGCGCTCATGTAACAAATGCACGATGCGCACTTCCATGCTTTTTTGGCAATTTTTGTATCGTGTATGCTCTAAAATTATGTACATATTTATAATTTAATTGATATCAAATTAGGCATTTAGTTAATAATTCAGAGCTCCAAATTTATTAACGATGACACAATAATATTGCATCAATTTGTTTTAAAATAAATTTAACATCTTATTAGTCATAAAAATTACTTCACTGTCAATGTAACTTGGCCTACTGGCACTAAAAATGTTTAGTAAAAATATTTTAACATGACCTTTGCTTGCTTTGCTAATGTTTCCCAACAAATTAATTCAAATTTAACAAGATCACAGAAAATGTTCTTAGAAACCTTCACAATATAAAAAAAATTCTTTACTAGTTTTCGACGGCTTATAATAGGTATTAAAGAAAGCTTTTTGAAACGCTTGATTGTCTTAAAATAAATGAATGCCGTCAAGAATTTGATCGTTACAGATAAATCGGATTGTATTAATGTGGTTTAAAATTACAGGTGTAAGTAACGCCAGTAGTTATGAGATGACTATGTTGAATGAATGGATGACGCAACCGAGTCCATCCGTCGATGCGTAGGCGCAGTTGATTGCCGGTCTGCTGCAGTCCATTAAGACAAGCGTGCCTCTAACTTACAAGTACTTTTGTACACATTAACCTCAATAAGAAATGGTAATAAAGAGGTAATAAGTCAATAGAGAGAAGTAGAAACAGTAATGTTTCGAAGAAAGTAACACCATGACACACGATTTTGATATGATTTTGTGTATTGGTTTCCAGTTGACGGTTTGTTTTATAGTTTCTTTTTTAAATTGTGATACCTTTTATTTAAACCATTAGTGGGTATATTGTATACAAGATAACTTTTTATATTTATTCCACATTCTAGGATGTCTGTTTGTGCTACTAAAAAAATTGTAACGGAACCGTGTCTGCACGTATCACGCGGGAACCATGCGATGTATCTTCATCATACTTAATACATATGTTTATGAGTATTATCATACATTCACCCCCGGCCTAGGATGCCCTGTGCCGCGGGTGGTAGGGTCACACAAATTAGACATTACAAATACTCATGATCGGGAACAAACGATTTTATGTCACATAAATTTGCCCCAGTCGGGAATCGAACCCGGGGCCCTTGTGTGTGACATGCACTTAAATTACTAAGCAGTTATAATACAAATACTATTGCGGGCACAACTGGTATATCTACAGTTACATAAGACTTCAGCTGACAAAACATGCTCTTAAAATATATTTCTATAGTTTGTTTTAACTTCGTGTTTCTGACTCACACATATACATATGTATGTACCTCGGACGTTTACTGTATATTATTAATATGCTTGTTTTGGGCTTTATAACCGCTTCGACGAATCGACAATCTTTCTTGTTAATTTGTACATGGAAGTGCCTTCATTTTTTATTATTATACAGGCCAATGATCAACGGTTTAGTTACATAAGTCATTGGTAAACGTATTGAGTTTCTTCGTTTCTGTTTCGCCAAACAAAATGACAAGTTTGAGTGTTTGTGAAACTTGAATGTGCCTAATTTATAAATGTATATTGCAGTATCTGTTTATATCAAACTATGCGAGTTAAGTTTGTGACAATTTTTTCTCCACAAAATGGTGACATTAACTTTGAAATTTAGTTTTTGCCGACCCACTTTCTCTATTATCTGATAAAATATAATGCATATAACCTTTTCGAAACAAATTCTCTAAATTATATTTAAAAGAAAATGTAGACAAAAAGCGATATGAGAAATAAATGTCTTTGCTCTTTATTTCAGTTCAACTTAAATTAACTTGTATGTTACAAACGCCGGATCTATTAAGTGTACAAAATAAACGCTTAAATGTTATCGTATAAGGTGTCTGTTAATCAATAGGGAATACCCAACTGTGGAGAACTCGCCTGTTGGGTGTGTCTAGGCAATTGACGACATGTGTCATTAAATAAAAATACTCTTCTCGTAGAGCTTAACAAGTCGTCTGTTACTATGTACACTAACATTTTGCAGCTTTGAGAATATTTATTTTCATTGTTTATTGCTTAACTTGCTTAACAGAGTATACTGGAGTTAAACAAGAAACACCCTTATTTAATGATAACAATGATAAAATCTGGGGATGATCGTTTAACATTTGGAATCGCACAGGAAATATAGCCACTAGTTTGAATAACCATCCATCCATCTCCGTCGAGTCTGATGTAACATAGGGTATTTTAGAAGCGACTGTCAAATACATTATTTATTTAATTATATTTTAATGACCATGATGTATATTGATCGTTTTACATAATTACATTTGAATTAATTTACGTTGATTTCGATATTTTTGCTTGTTCGATATATTTGATGGCATAATTGTATTTTTAACAGCTTAGGTAAAACATTAAATAATGTTAATAAGATTAAAATTGTTTATAACATTCTAAAGAAAGCTTTAGGGTGATTTAAATTTTTTGTATTTTTTTTTTGCTTGCGAATACAAGTACGAAGTATAATACGAAGTCATTTTACTGCTGCTTTTGCAAGTGGTAAATGAGGAGGCAATTATCTGCGTTTAATGATCAAGACATTACGAGAAGTGCACGATCAGTAGTGCGTAGTTACCAGATTGTCTTATTATCGGACACTGTCGCCAATTACCCAGTGAGAGTGGCTTAAAAAATGTTTTATCTCACGCACATCTGGCTATATTGGTCATTGTTTCGGTAACGTTACTTGTATCTTTACGAAATTTAGACTTGGCATAGGTATGCAATAGAATGTTAACGTGCATATTTAGTAAGTAATTTTGTAGTGGTAGCATTAATTTTATTACCTGTTCTTTTTCGTTTAATATTTACCGAGTACTTCATAATAAACTAATGGTTATCTAATGAAGAATTATTTTAAAATTTTACGTTTTTATGTCTGTTGTTATAGTGCCTTACAAGTAATGAACCCTTATAGTACTCGTTCCCTGTCCGTCTGCCACGCCTAATGTTCATGATGTAAAAAAGTAAATTGGGTATGCATGCATAATGATCCATTGATGGACAGATGGACGCATACCGTAAAGAAACTAATTTTGAGTTTAGAGCTTAATTTTAGTAAATAAATAATAAAAATTTGCTCACGTACATGTATCAAATAGCTATCACATATGAAGTGAATATTTTTACACACACTTATTTATACACACAAGTATATATTTTTATAATGTTACTATATTAATATAATTTTTACATGATTTAAAAGATATTCAAGATAATGTATAAAACTTGACCTTCATACATATTATACATATTCCCTATATCGGTAACTATAGAATCAAAATTTTGACACATATAGAATGTGATGACCTACCTATTGTTTACAGGAAATCCTATATAAAAATATTAATTAAATAAGTGACCAAATAGTTATAACTATTACATGTTTGTTTATTTCTCTATTTGCATTAGTTGGTTACTTTGATATCACTGAAATGTTAAATTCCAATACAATTAACTCAGTGATGAATCAGACTGCGATTTGTGGTCCTACTTTCCTGGCTAGACCAGTTTAATCTACATAGTACGTATAGATAAAGATTTAAACATTAATATTACATCGTTAATTCGATAATATAGCAGGCTTTATTTCGAATTCTTGTTAAATTATCTATAATGCCAATTTCCAACCAGTATGATCTTTCATCATTCAAAAGCCGGGTTGATTAAGCTCTAGCACTATAGGCGTAATTATTTTTGGGATTCCTTAATGTTGTCAGTCCACGTACTCAGGATAGACCTTTTACCGCGACGATTTGAATCAAAACCAAATGTTTTTCGCTCTTCGAACTATGAACCCTACATTGTTACTGTTTTAGGATATTACAGAATATATTATTTTTTATGTGTTATTTAATCGAGGCACTTTGCTCTGTAAATTTCATATAAAAAGCATAAAATGATATTTTTTTCATGCTACTACAATGTTAGCTCATTTAGTAATCTGGTTATTAAGTATCGTTCCAAATTTTAATTATAAAATTATAAATTCTATGGTTTGGATCACCGATCCAAACAAACCTGCAACTTGTGCGGGAGAACTTATAACGGGATTCGCATTCCGCTTATTTGTACCAATGCGCTATTGCAATTTTTATATTAGTAGATGCATTCTGTTTCTAAATCATTTTTATAAAATACCAAAGCGATAAAACTATTAATTTTAAATGTCAATATAAAACTTCAAATCAGTACCTTTATCAAACCGTGTTCTGAATAAATGAGCACCATTACCACTAAGAACGCTAATACTTATATTGACCCTGAAGTATATAAAACTAACGAGATGTAAACCTGTACATTGTCTGTTTAATTTTTTTTCTTTGTTAATGTGAGTTGCCTGTACTTTATCATTGGCAAGTATCTTCGTGTAACTTATGAATTTGCATGTTTACGATCGTTCCTCGGTAGGTGGTCCACCACGATTTGTCCGAGGAATGGTAACCGCATGACAGGTGGTTAACCGAACACCATTAACCAAACGACCGGTTAACCAATGCCAATTCTTGTGCATGGTATCTTAACATCGATTTATCCCTACTTGTACCTTCGAGCCTTGAGTTATCTTTCCGCCATCAGAATGCTTTGAAACATAATAGTGTTCTCGGGTAGTTTATTTACGTCACGAATATTAATCAGCTAGGTGGGTATTACCAATATTTAGTCGAGAGATTTGCGATTGGGGGTATTTAAATTCTGCGTGATATATCTTTATAACTCTCGGTATGTTTGTTAATGATTGTGTGGTTTCTAAATAAATCGACCGATTGAAGAAATATTCACACTGTTCTTTTGTCGAGGCGAAGGTATTATATTGTATAATTATGCCATGTTTACATAGGTGAAGTTGTAGTACAATTATTAACTGAGTTTACATTTAATAGATGTCTCTGTACTAAAATTATTGATTAATACTACACTTATAATTCGTAATCATTTGTATTTAGATACACAATATGTTTACGTGATAACATTATTGCAAAGCGTTAGTCGAAACAGTTAATTTATTCTTTTTTCCCTTACAATTTTTTAACATGGTGGCAAAGGTTATTTTTATAAACGTGAAGCACAGAGGTTTTCCGTTTCAAACGCAAGCTTACAACAAATATAAGCAATTTGGAAACAAAATCGCGTGTACACGTCAATACGAAACGCTTTACTTCATGAAGCTATTGACGTCGTAATAACATGCTACTTAAAGTCAACCCATCTCACCCAGTAATCGTGGCTTGTCTTTGCACCATCCAAACGATCCGTCTTTCAGGTGTTTATTTTAAATGTATGGCATAACATCTGAGGGCACAGGTGTCGGATTGCGTCAACGCTGCACTTTCGATGTGCACAAGTGAAAGGCGCATCTTCAAATACGACCAATACAGGTGTACCTAGGGACCGTAGACTGTTATAGTAATAGGCTCGACCGTTATACGGCCATGCTTGTACGGTAATATTTCTTTGTGCATCCGCGTATTTGTTAGATTTAAGTAGCAAATTGTTCTTCACGGAAGCTGTACGCTTAAGGGCTATAAATTTAGCAACCGACATGCAACATGTGAATTATGAATGAATGGAACACTGTAATGAATCCGATCTGGAATAAGCCCGCAGCCCGCGGCGGCTTTTATACAGCATCTTTATCTACAGATAATAAAAAAAATTATAAACTATGAACATGTTACCGACTTGCTATTTTTTCTTTAATTGAGTGTAGGTACTGATATATTCTGCATCTTGTACATTACTCGTATAAATATTGTCGGAAGACCCATGTAACTCATTAGTACCCGTATTTTGCGATAATTATTTAAAATCATCAGACTATTAAATCTTATACCTTACATGTATTAACTAATCGTACTGAGATTAACAATAAGTCTTAAAAATACTTGATAGATAACATAGTGGCCGCCAAAAGATTGATATACCCACGATTATGTGAAAATATACAAAAAAAATATCATTATTGCTATCTTTTATGAAATTAATCGAGTGAATTGAATTCTAGTTTCGTATTACTTTAAAGGACAAAAACAAATAAGTTAGAGACTCTAACTAATCTAATCTCGTATTGCTCATTGCGGTTTAGAGAACGTCTCAATTGCGCGTCGAAGGAAACGTGTTCAAAGTTCGTGCACGGTGTCTCATTACCAAGGATGTTTACTATTAACCCATGTCTGTTCCTTTATTAGATCCATTTTGTCATTACTTGCGGACCCGGGGCGTCCTAGGAAATTATTAGCGATGAATGCGGCGAACCTAACGGGAATGCACCGTCTCAATTATAACCTTTGCGGTACAGCTCCCACTTTCTTTGTGCAACAATAATTAATGCTTTTATAGGAATGGCTTACTGTAGAGCTCTATCCAGTGTCTTCTGGTAAATGCTCTTTCAAGAATGCAAACTGTATGTACATTGTAGAGAAGCTTTATTATTTTATCCACCAGTACGCTCGTATTTTTTTAAATAAATATGAAAAGGAATTTAGCTATAGTTGCCGGACAGTGAGCGAATGTCTGTTTTATTTCTCGTATGAACATAGATATGGTTTAATGTCATTTAATATAATAAAGTAAAATAGAAGCGCTCATGACTTTTACAGAACTCGATAGGTGATCGACTACTACTCTACTTTATATATCGGTTGCCCTCTCACTCAAACAATCCTAACCTTTTGAAATTGTGTAAAATATGTTCACATCTGATCATGTCGTTAGGGGAAGGACCGTGCCCTGCTGCAGCCACTAATGGCCCTGTTAAGTAAAACTCAGGCAAGATGTTAAATGTAAATTAAAACGAGTATTTTTTTATTTATGCTTATTCTATAGTACTAAATTATTGTTGAACGATGAATGTGACAAGGCTTATACTTTTTGAGTACAACATTGTTATTGATCAAAATTGGCTAACTGATCATGCTTACAACGTTAACCAAATAGGGATTATTTGTTTTCTGTATTCATTGTCATAGTTGTCTGTATTCATGTCTTATACCATCCGATGTTAAAATAAACATATTTCATCATCATATTGATGTACCAATTCTTGATGATAACAATTGATAAATTTATGTAAGGAGAGATTAAAGATCCTAATTATGCTCCTATGACGATATATTTGATTTATTTTATTATTTATTTATATTTGATTTTTCATAAAAAACGTTTTTTAAATATTTGAATGAAATATATTGTGCCGAGATTAGTTCATTGCAATATTAGGATAGTTTTATTACAGCTTTTCAAATTATTACCATGTAATATGTATTATTGTTGTATGTATATTTATAAACCTTGATGACTGTTTCGAAATTGAAGTTGTACTTGTCGGTAGACAAGTAGTTTAATATCAGAAAAAGTTATAAATTTATATCTAACTACTAAATACAAAGAGTTTATCTGAATTAAAATATCTATTTTTTTTAACAATAGCAAGTCCGAATATAGTTTGTTATGTAATTGTGAGACAATTATAAGGGTTTCAAACGTAATCGATAATAATGGATAAAATTTTCTATAGATAAAAAGGCAGTATCCAAGTCTTGACATTGCCATGTTATTTCAAAGTTTTTAAGAACTAGTATGCTCTCGATGCTAGAAAGCGATTGAGTCACAATTGAATACAATTTCACGGTGTGAAGGATAAACGGACACACGCGTGTCGTATAATCATGCGATCAATCAGCTTTCTCGTTTCGGTATTACCACAGAAATAACGATTGACGGATAACCGTGGAAAGTCACTATGATTGTTGGTGTTGAGTACTGACGTGTAATTGGATCCGTTGATCGGACGCCTTCCCTGCGACTCGTACACTTAACTGTACGTGATATGTAATGTCGCACATTTTCCTATTGTCATTACTATGTCAATATCACCTAGTAAAAAGTATACGGGTTGTAATCATAAACTATCGTTGGGTAGTTAATAGTCAAAATAAAGAGATTATTTAATTTGGTATTAGTAGCGTGTGTTGCTTAAGGGTCCAATTGATACAAAAGCTTTTAGCATAGTCGAAACTTTGTCTTGACTCTTTACAGTACATTCTACTGTTGTTATTAAGGAACTGTATTTATAATACATAGCACATCATGAAACTTTGGACTGAAACCGTGAGAAGGTTCTCAACAATGTAATTTTGCATCAATAATGTATTTAAAAAGAATATTGAATTTCTTTTTAATTCTGCTACATTTCAAACCTATTGCACTACAACGGTTTCCCTATAATTTCGAATTCAAAACTTTAAAGATAACGAAAAATGTTGAGTTAATACATTTTATAGAACTACAATAGCAATATAAATTATTACAGGTACTAAACTTGATTGAAAATTTTGTTTTTTACCAAGCTTAATATGGCTACTGTAGTAAATATATTATATGAGGGTTTCATTTAAAAGTTTATAATACAAGTATACAGCGTGAACGTAATTGCAGTATCAAATAGAATTATTAATGAATATATTTCGTATTTATAAAGATGTAAAATAATTTAATGAATTTATAACTCACTGATGACAGGCGTGCAATTCACTTCAGTAAAATATGATCCTTAACATTAACAAACAGTTATAGCATCCGAACCAATTTAAACATATTCTATCGGGAATTTTATAAATTTAACATATGTTATCTAACCTAACCTACCCATAATACTTACGCGTAAATTGCTCTGGCTATTTGTAAAAAGAGCATAAAAATCCACCCAATACTTTTTAGATTATCACATTGAGACAGATAGACTGATTTTGTTTTATTCTATGTAGTAAAGTTGCGCGACAATATGATGAAAGCGAGCGAGGTGATCTTTGCCAAATGATAGGCATGAGACGTCAAGTTGGGTGCAGAAGGTAATTATTCAGATGAAAGATTTGTGTGGAGGATTGTAATTTGTAGTAATCGATCTCGCAGTTACGTTGGCTTCTTGTATGTGATGGGCGGAGTGCAAACATTACAGGGTTGTTCGACTACATTCCTGCTTTTCGCACACTGCTTATGTAATAATAAATTAATTAATTTTGAATATTATGCCATAAATCATGTCGGTACGTAAGTAAGTAGTTATGTAAGTATTTTGAGTAATAGCATTACATATATTTTACCATTGTATTTTTAATGGTTTGAATACCAACCGAACGTTCTCACGTAGTGTTAATAAATATACAAGTTACTTAATTATATATATAGAATTTATCAAATTGTCATATTTTTTGTCAAATTATGGTGTTTTAAGTTTGTTAAATTAAATTTGTGTTTGAGTGTCGCAACCCCAACAGCTTGCGAGCGGCACGGCCGCGCCACGTCGTCGGCGACGCGCTATCGAGGGCGTAGCGCATAGCGCGTAGCGTAGCGCCCGAGTGCATTCACTTGCGCGCTTCTGCGCGGCTAATTTCTCTATCTTTAGCCCGCGGTGTAACTGACCGAGCCCTGCTACCGGCTAAAGAGAAACTGCATTAGATGCGTCCGGTTTACACACGTGAAACCAACCAAACGATCATTTCCCTTTAGTTATCGGCGCATTAGAACTCGCCATTCTACCACCGAGAATACCGCTACTCGCCACCTTTTTGTTCGTTCTATTTATTAATATCTACTCAAGTAATTGCATCCTGGAGTCGGTTTGTCCGTCATTGAAAGTAGTTCGTGTAATAACACACTATTTCTTCCGTTTCGTATCTTGCCAACGAGTCGTAGAGCAATAGTTTTGTACAAGTCGCTGTCGTAATTTTGTTGCAGATCAAGTGACCAAGAAAGTAGCGTAAATGTATTTCACCTAATTTTCTCCAGCATTATAAAATGTTTCAGTTGCGTGACTAGTTCGTTAGTCAGTATGTAGTTAGTCACAGCACAAACATTTAAAATACTCGTAGAGAAGTAAGCAGTTAAACTACTTGCGTTCGAAATCAATGGGAAACTTATTGAATGGAATGTGTGGGTGCAATTATGTTAGTTCTATAGAAACGGCGTTCATCAATCGATGGGTGTCTTGGATTGAATAGCTGACTTTCGCTTGGTAGTGAGAGTGAACTTCCAGTTGTGTTGGTAAGTTCAATGACAGGAAAACGGCAGACTTGCCAGACATTAACGTTTTCATGTTTTCTACGTGTACAATAACAGTAAATGCAATACGTAACAGACACAAATGTTACAATGTTATTACACATTACCAAATTGGGTCAACTTGGTAGTGATTTGTGATAAAAAAACGTTATCTGTGTAAAGGTGTAAGTAAACCTTTATTATAGTACAAGTATTTATTGTTACAATATCTATGTCACTATATAAATCTGTTGAGCCTCTATCTGTACATTTCACTTTTTTGTAAAATTTCATGATACATATTCGTTTTATGACTCACTGCCATCAATTTGACCAGTTTGAATTTTCGTTCTGTCTGTCTGTATGTCCCGTTATAACTCAAGAACAGCTTGACCGATCTCAGTGAAAATTGGTATGTGGTGAGAACACGCGATGGCGCAGATGTAAGGTTATATAAAATATCAGTAAGCCTTAATGATGTCTAATCGAGGCAAACAACATTAATTTTTAATAATCTGTATGTATAATTAGTTGTTCAACCGAAAGAAGTTGGAGGGGGGTTGCTAGTTTTTTTTAATTAAAATAATTTGATAGACTGATATTGACCAGTATAGTATTTAGCCAAACAGGTAAACACCACGAAGAGTTAACACCGTCACGATTAAACTAGGTAATATTTGTATGTCTAAGATATTAAAGTCGTGGCGCATTTTTTCCTCTTGTTATCCTTTTTTTTTTAAACCTTTTGGTTTCATCGTGAAAAAAAACATAATTCTAAAATATTATGTTCAAGTAATTACAATCATATGCAATTCATTACTGTTGTATAGCGCGGATTCTTTGATTTTTGAGTTGACTAAAGCTAATAAAGTATATTTTTAGTTTGCTTAATTGATGTCTTATTCGCCATTTTTCAAAGCGTTGATATATTTTTTTGATGTTATTAAAAATTAAATTAAATATTTTTATGTCCAATACTTATCAACTGCATTCTACAATACGCATGTTATTATAACAATATAGGGCTCGTGAGTTAGACCATGGTTTGAAGCTCGCTTCTCACGTGCCAGTACATTTGATCATTGGACGGATGTTGCAGAACTACGCCATATGTTGCAAACGGTTAGCAATCGATTAACTTACGCAACATAGTGTTAACTTTCTTAAATATAAATAAGAATATTTATGTATTAATACAACCTACAATTGTCCCACTGCTCGGCTCAGGCCTCGGATCGGGTTTAGGCTAAAGTTGTCCAAAGTTATAAAAGTTTCGTACGATGCTTTTTTTTACCAAAGCAAATAATTTAAAGGTGAAATTAAAATTAAAGGTATTATTAAGTATTAAAGGCATAATTAGAACTTAAGTTTGTCGTGCGGGAGACTAAAGTTAAAGACACTAGGCTGAAATAGCTGTAGCAAGATTATTAATCCATAATTCCACATTGCAACGATTAGAATTAAGCTTTACAGGTCACTGTTTATACATTAACTAGTTCACGAACTAAAACGTTTTTATTCTATTACCAGCGACCCGCACCGGCTTCACACGGGTGCAATTTACTAATGAAGAAAACTGTAAAAATAGTGCACTCATGAACGTCACTTTTTAAATTGAGAATATCATATGAAATACCATCCAAATATTCGACCTTACCATTGGATTTTATAAAAAAAATATATCGTACGAACCTTGTAATTTCCTGAAAATTACGAACACAAAAAAAAAGAAAAAAGAAACAAATTGGTCGAGCCGTTCTCGAGTGATTTATCTTCCATACAGGCGATAATTCATTTTTATTTATATATGTTTCTTGATAGAAACGAGCCGGCAGTTTATCTGTTGGTAAGCGACGCCGGTTGCGTTCATACACAGGCATTCGTAACATTAGGAATTCTACTTATGTATTGTTGGCGTAAAGCTTCCCTCCTAGAGTTTTTATAATATGCGCTATACATGTTTCATTTGTTTTTTTTTTCTTTTTCAGGTAAGCAAACTAAAATTAAAATTCATTGGGCATTGGTAATGTATGATAATATACGAGTATTGTTCCCTAGTATAGCAAAATGTTAATTAATGTCCATTCATAAATCACTGTATTTTCGACACTTTTAATTTGACTAAGAAATTTCTGAAATAAATTAGCATACCAAATTTCATTATTTTAGATGGCGGATTTTAGAGTTCCTAAAATTAGAGCTATTTTTATGTATTGCATTATAAATGCGGTTAAAATAATTAACGTTCTCAAAATAATTCACAAATTAACAATCTATAGTATTAATACATGTTATTGAAAAATGTACCAGAAAACCCGGGCTTTACATGTATTTCAATCACAACTTACATACAAAGAAAACTTAAATATAAAGAAGTTTAAATTTTAAGTATTTTTCAATTAACTTTTGTATAATTTTCGTAGTCTAGTGTTAATTTAACAACATTTGTATCAGTTCATCTGGTACAAAAATTGTATCAGAATTGTACGGTCGTAAGTTATAAAAAAATTAAATGCTTCCTATTAAGTTTTAACGTAATGATAAGAAATATGTTATAAAAAAATTCCTCGTCGCTATAAATAACGAGTGAAGAGGTACTCATAGGTCAAGCCAGTGCGACTTAATGACGATGAGTGCTCTCATCCATCTGAGGAAATGCCCATCTCTGTCTCATTACCTATGCCACCCGCCATTGGTCACCTCTGCTATTTATCTCCCGTATTAGAAAGTTCTTGGACGTAATTAATATGGAGAGAGGTAATTACTTTGATACGGACGCACCGCGTCGAATGTTAAAGATATAATAGCTATTTACCTCGAACCCCATACATAGCATTATCAGAGAAAGTTCCTCTTATATGGGAATGCGACCTGGAATTTATTAAGAGGTACAAATATATTTAGAAGGATAACTATTATACTGGGTACTGTTAAAAGGACATCTGAAAAATGTATTTTAAGCAGCGCATAAGTGTTTGTTATCATTAGGTTTAAGATGTAAATTTTTTTTTAAATCTTCTAATTTGCCGCAGTAATTGCGGAGGCTGTTACAAAATCGTAAAAAATGCAGTGCATTTTTTTGCAAAACCGGGAGGAGTGTACGAGATAAACACGGTGCCGGGTGACATGCGCGGCGTGCGCGCTACCGCAAAGGTTTAGCAATGCAAACGTCCAGTTAATTGCACACATTTTCACCCAACACATGAAATGTAAATAAAAACACGCATAACATAACGTTACTTTCATTTTCGTAACAACAATTTTAAAAATGTTTTTGTTACTCTCCGTGATAATTGTACATTTACGGATGATAATGGGTCTAAGAAGTAATTTAGCGCGACTTAGTTACGGTAATTCCGCCCTAAAAGTGAAAGTTTAAAGCTAATTATCTAATGCATTTATCTAATTTGTCTCACTCAATCATGCAGTGGCGACTCAGTGAGCACCTAATACGTTTTAAATATCACTTGTCATTATTGTTATCCATTTATTATCCATTATCTATTAAAACGGTTACATAATGAACCCGAGGAGGTTCATGATCCCCTCGGGCACCGTTCATGCCTTTGACTCTTAAGGTATTACTGTAGATAAATCTCGTAACACTACGTGAGATTTACGTTGTATGAATACTGGCTGCTATGCACGATTCTAGGTTTGTAAGCATTGTAATCGTATTATTCTTCATTCGAGCGGTACATATGTTTTTTTTTTAATATTTGAAACAATACTAGGTACATGGCAGTTAGTTTCAATGTGTTTTCTATAGATATGGGTAAAAAAAGATTAATAAACGCGCAAATAAACAAAACAAGGTCATGGAATGGGTGACTTTAGAGTTTGTAGGGCTGAATTCTCTTACAAAAAATTCTACCGTGAAGCAATTTGCATCTTCAAACAATTTTGTACGAGTTTGATAGTACTTTTCTGGTAACATTTATGAAGAGTTGTATACGTTTCGGAAATTAACCTTTATTCATATAGGGTGGTCTCTAATTGGTAGTCGATGGTGGAAATTTGTCGCTTTAGTTTCAAAGTAAATATAAATTTAGTAAGTAAAAACCCATTTTTAAAATTTCACTTTGTCTTTTATTATATTGTGAGATTAATATTCGAAAAGTTGTCTCAAGCGTCCAATTTGAGTAAAAGTACCTAATCTGGATTCCAAACTGCGCAAAAGCGATTCGGCCCTATTATTTCTAGTCATGCATTCGTCATATTTATAATAATCATTATTATTTATATAATACAACTGATGAATGACATAAAATTTTGAGCTTTAAACTAGAAGGCCTAAACAATATTGACGTTTGCAAAGGAGCGCATAGACAGATCCGTGTAGGTATCAGCCAGCTTTGATCAATATCAAAAAATTATAGCGTAACTTGAATGTTATCAGATTCTATAGGTAACCAAAGTGATGCGGAGTTATAAATAATAGCATCGATAATATCAGCGCTATTCGTAATCGTGGGTGACAATACAATGTGCAATGCGCTTAAGTAACTCATTTCAATCTCGATTTCATCCCGTTCTCCTTACTGGTTGGCAGTGAAAGTGATCCCTTTTGAAAGTACTAAGATTTATGCAGCTCATTAGTGGACACTAAATTATCTTTCATTTTGACATTAGCTCGCAACTAATGGAGAACAAGGCGTAGGTATACCGTCACTGAACGGTCCGCCGATTTTTCATTCATTAAAAAGTCTGCGTTTTTGTAATAAACATATCTTTTTATTTATTATATGTTTTAGTTTTTAATGCACCCGTATTGTGGGATTTACATTGTCCTATGACTTCAATATGAAATTATTACGACGGCGAAAACGAATACTAAATTTAGTATTTAACGAATAATAAATTTGAAAAAATTTCTGGGACGCCCCCTGTTCGGTTCTAATACCGTTATGAACTACGCCTGAACAACAATATATTGTGTGAATATACGTGAAGCCGTTCTCAAGTTCCACGTACTACAAAATTGACACTAACAAACGATTGTAATACACAATGTTTCCATAGTGTACAGAAAAATATAAACATATTTTTGGATATAAGTATAAATTTATAGTATTAATTCGTTCCTGTCGTAACGCTTAATGCTGCGGCCAAAGAGATGTTGCAATGTTTATTTTTAACCGTGCAAACTCTTGCACATAACACATTTTATTTATCACACCGCTCGGCGTACATACGACATACGACGTAACCGACTCAACGTTTGATGTAGACGCATCCTAATGATAGTTGGTTCGCCGCCAACTATTTTTGGAATACGTAATGACGTAATCATGGTACGTTTCATCGAATTATTGTAATTACATGACTGATTGTAGCAATCTTAATGATGTACAACCTTAGGTGTGTTATCATTATCACCGTGGAATTACATCCATCATGGCGCTTGTGCTGACGCTTCGTGTTTAGTGAACAATTCACAATTGAATGTTTTAGTACTATCAATTTTTTTTAAATAAAAATATTTTTAAATCATAAGTGAATATTAAATAAAACGATTTTATTTAATCGTTATGCATTGAATAAAACTCCGCATTATTATTGTAATTTATCAGTGATATATCTACAATGATATTTTTTATTCACTCACAAGATTAGATGAAACGAATAAGAAAGAACAGATAAATGAATAAAACTAAATAATTTCAATTAAATAGACGGTTCTTTTGTTCAAAATTAGATGTTAGTTGACCGTAAATACAATGGCTGATACTTTCTAATTACATAAGAATTAATGTCAACAATAACGTAACGTGGAAAGAGTCGTGACTTTATTAAAATATTTTGTTTACAGGTAACCACTGTTTTGGTCAACTTTATGATTCTTTGCACTGCGCAGAATGCTCTATGGCTACATTAAGTTACTTTAAAAAATTACTTACAATAACATTTGTTCGTTGTTTTTAATCTTCGTCTAACCTATCATCATAGTCTGAGGTATAGTTATCACCAAATTTTCCATCTTTCAGCATATGAAGGTTAAGGCTACTATGGTTAGGAAATTAAAACAGTATGTAGGCTTTCGCGCAATGCATTTCTTTAATAGTGACATTTAATTGATATATATTTCAGTCCAATATTTTCAGGCACTGCACCAGTACCCAATGCATGCTCCAAACACATATGTACATACCTAATAAAATATTTGGATTCTTCGTTTAGAAAACTTGAGTAACTTTTTGAAGTTTGAAGGTCGAACAACGCAATAAGTCGAAGACCAAGTCTATAGCTTTAATTCTAAATAATGATAATCAGATATTTCGTATCTTTTACCTTTCATTATTTTATATCAGCAAGGTTTTACTCTGTCATTAATTTTTAACTGCCAATTCTGAGTGGCTAAAAAATTAATACGGAATTATACCAACAACGACAGGCGCCTGAAAGTGTAAACCGCAAAGCTATTTGATCAGTTGTGTATACACACCGCGCGTTAGTAAATCAAATAATAATATTGGTAATAAATACACCAAATCTTGTAGATAGGTTTATAATATGTAATAAATGATATGATATACGGTTGCCAGAAGAAATTTGAATACCAATTTACATGCAATGTAAAGAGTTTTCTTGGAACTCTTATTCGCTTTTTGTATTCATGACTTAATTACTCTATTCAAAGTTATTCCAACGTCATAACCATCGGTCAACGTCGATATTCCGCTCTAAAGCCCTCGCTAGTGCGTGCGATCGTGACTAAACTCCTGAAATGGGTATATCGTTGTCAGTCCGTGTGGCCGCTTACATAGCTGTAAATACTACTTGTAAAAGCGCTGTTTAATCTTATTACAATAGTAACAAAGCCTACTCTGCTACTTGAAGTCACTTGGCCAATTGCTTTGCATGTGTGTGTATACAATCGATACTACCGCCGGGACGCCGCAACCTCACACGCATGGATAATGCGCGTGCGCCTCTGTTGCATGATAATGAGGATCAACGGCTTTGATATGACCCTAAACCACATCCACTATCAAACATATTTTGTCGACGTATTTTATTGCCTTATTTGTATGCTTATATGTATGTAAGCTCCCATGACATACAACTTCAAATATCGGTGTGTATAGGTTGGAATATCACGTTACTTACGTATATCGTAAAGCAGCAGTGAGTGTCTAGTGGTTTTAACGTTCGAAGGTTTGGGTCCGACCCTGCGCGCTTGTCTTATCTTTAATGTATATGTGTATCAACTTGCTTGGATTACGCGAGAACTGAGAGTTCTCCACAAATCTCCATATGTATAATTATATGAACATATGGTCAGAGGAAACCTAACCCCGGCGATGGTCCAATTATTTCTGAACTTATTTCAGAATAAAAATAAAAAAGAAATAAAAATAGAAACACAATATGGTACTTTGTTAAATTTTAGATCAGTACAAATTGACATGATAAACATTGTGCTATATGAATATAGAATATTGTTAATAACTTGACCGTAGTGAACTCTAGCATCTTATTGAAATTTCATATCGAACAATATATTATATACTACATATCTGTAAAGATCGGTCACAGTTTAAAAGTTTTTAGAACATCACTTTATATAACAGTTGTAACTTCGTCAAAATCCACCATGCAGTTATCATATTTCCATACATATGTAGGTTCATACACACAGAGATGACAAACATTATTTATCAATTTCCTTGATGATACCAATGATAATTTTAGTGATAATTTTGAAAAAGGATTCATATCTATGGCCTTTTAGCTGTGTTCTTTATCTTTAATTAATGTTGTTGTCATAAATAATCTGGCGATATAAACATATTTCATAAGGTCCCCATGCCCATCCTGAGTTGGGCAAGAGGCTCCGCCTCTGCTACTGACATGAAGCTGGACAGCTATTCAGTGGATCTGTGCTATCTCCATGCTTCCCGTTAATTTTAAACATTCGTTTACATAAAAAAACCTGATTGGCTGCTCCGAGCATAGCCCAATCTTTGACTAACTCCCCAGACCAAAAGCTAGGCATACCCATTAATGCAAATTTATATTTTTATTATTCACTTATTGAATAGCTTTTACATTATAACATAACACTCTTAAGTTTAACCCTCTCTGCACGATACAACAAAAATACTGTCGTTTGTTAAGTTATACGTATTTATAGGAGAAAGCGATATCGTTGTTAAACGGGATATAAACGATTTGAATAATAAGCTAAAGCTTTCAGTAGATATATAAAGGAGCATAAATAAATATTCACTTTATTGAATTGTGTCGCTACCGAAGACAGTTTCGGTGAAAGGACGCCGAGTCGTAAATAATCTAGAGACGGCTGCAATAAAGTTACGCGAAATATGAAATTCACATGTGTTTATCTGCGTATAAAAACATAATGTAAGTTTATGATTTACTTCGCTTTTAGTATTCTGGGAGTCAACATACAGATCCATCTGTCGAGCTGCGCCAAAAAAATGTTGGTTATCGTTTAACAGTAAGTAGTATAGGTATAATTGCACAAATTTACCGTTTCCTTCTTAACTGACAACGTATCGTTAATGTCCCTATTGATGCTCCGGTAGCTCAGTTGTTTGTGACGCTGCCTGTGTGCCACACGTGGGACCATGTGAGCGCGGATTCCCGGGTTCACTCAATTGCCTGGGGCAGATGTTTATGTAATATATTGATAAATAAATGTATAATTTCGGGTTGTGGATGTTATACAAACGTAAACATGATATTTTTATGTATGGTTCTAATTATGTGAGCGTTTATTTTTCTATTTTGTCTGTTGTAACTAGAAAAAGAATTATGTATTTTATATTTTTCTCTTTTATTTTAACAACAGCTTATAAAATTTCAGCGAATAGGATATCATGTTATTTATTTTATTCATAGATTTGGTGTCCTAACGATATTGACTACATATTTATATATTCCCTGTTTTAACCATAAATCAAGTATCCACGTGGTATAACATTATTGAAACACATTTTAATAAAACTTCATGAACGATAAGAAATTAATTTGAGAAACAAAATATATATATATATTTTGAAAAACCAAATATGAAGGGGAAGGGGGCCGGGTGTTGTGAGAGACTTGTAACGTAATTAGTGATGCAGCATTAACACAACAAATTGCAAAAACTTTCCTTATCATAAAATGAAAGTTACCAAAGTTGAACAAAATAATCTCTTGATTAATATAAGACTTAACTTAGCTCTTTTCATAGAATATGTTATATTCATTGTTCTGGTCGGATTTATTATGGTAGACAAAAGCTCACAAGGTCAGTGGGACAAGAAGAATGGTTGAAATCAGTGAATGTAACAGAGAAGGTTCAGGTGAAGTCCATAACTACATTGGATTATAAGATTAGTAAGGTCTATGATAATATATTTTATTTTAAAGTACCGTTGGCGATTCTTGTTGATAACCTGTAGCAGGTGTATCACCAATAAACACTAATTTCGTTTATCGTATGAAACGATTATGTTCCCACTTGCTATTTTGTGACCATTGATGTCCACAGCTACCTAAACTAACATTGTTAATTTAAAGTAGAAGACTTAAATAATTGCATTGTTTATGAGTCAACTGCACATGCCTTTTTACAGGATGTAAAAAAATACCGAAAAGCGTAAAAATTTAACTAGCATTAGGTGAAACTTATAAAATTTTAATAATATACTATTTCAGTTAAAAGGTGGATAGGCTCCTACTAAAGAATAGCCTAGTACCGCTTTAAACGTAGGTCAGCCACAAGGGAGACGAGAGTTCGAATTATGCACGCACCAATTATTAATTAAATTTATGATTTAACATAAAGAGCTATTCAGGAACTGAGCGAATCGCGTGCGCTGTCTGCACGTCAGATCACGCACTTCCACTCGTCCAGGGTAAATACTCATTCATATAATGGTACAAGAATGCTAAATTGGATAATTGAAAAATCACTCCACTTACACGGAATGACCCATTTTCTAGAATCGTATGGAAGCTTTACAACGCTGATTTATTTAAAGAGACTACTTTGTAAGATACTTTAGTTATAGTATAAGAATCCGTACAGTTATCACGTTTTAGATTTGAAATAAAGCTGTCTTATAAAAGTTATAAGTAGGCATCGATCTTCGCTTCGATACAAAAGATTTCATTTTATTATCGTGGTTAGAGAAATAGGTTATGGGCTTTCGATTATGCTTTTTGTGCGATATTTGCTCATACAATTTGGTTTTCATTTAAAAACTTAATTTAAATGTCCCATTCTCTCTTTCGCGGTATTTAACATTTCTCAACAGTTCATGACAACCGCAAAGTTTACAGCAATACTATTTTGTTTACTCACTGTGATGTTGTGAAACTGTGAACTATGATCCTCCAATTTGGATTAAATAATAGGTAATTAAGTACGCTAAGGTCGCTGTACCGCTATGATATAAGTATAAAGATTTTTTTCTATCAGGTAACACGTATTTTAAAAAATACCAGTGATTGATATATATAGATATAAAAATTGCTTAAAATGCTGGCCGAGGCCGGCAACGCATTGGTGACGCCCCTGGTGTTGCTAGTGTCCATGGGCGGCGGTGAACACTTACCATCAGGTGACCCGTCTACTCGTTTGCATGCCCAAGGCATAAAAAAAACATCATACCAGATTTCGTTATAAAATAACTAAAAAATACTTAAGAGGGGATTATCATATTTTTTGATAGTGTCAACACTTAAATACATTGTAACTGTGTACTGACATAATTTCATCTTGATCCGTGACAGTATAGTCGGAAATAGGAAAACTACTGAATGAAATAAATTTTGTAATATGTACTAGTGTTTCTCTAGTGGCCGAATTTCCACCATAAGCGTTAAATAACATTCTTTTTTAAACAGTTTTTATTGTGAATAAAAGGTACCAAAATGTTAAAAGCTACTATACAAAAATAAAATCGATTGACAAGCAAAAGAGAAAAAGTGGTACACATTTTTTCTTTATTTACGTATAAATATAGATATCAAATTATGGTTTAATGTTTTCTAAAATTGGATAAAACAGAATCCTAGATCTCTTGTCCTTATATAAAATAGTAAATAATAACGTCACTCTATTGTGAAGTGAAAGCTGTACGTACCTATAATTGGCATATACATATATCTGACAAAATTCCAGTGCATAATATTTTACAGAATGTGTTGTATACTATGCTGTTGGTATGTCTTAAATAAATGAATAAATCCTACATTGGATAAAAATGATGAATAGGCAGAGATCATGGTTATTAGGACAAATCGATTTCTTAAAAATATGTTGCACGTGTGTTATACCTGCGGGGATGTATCTATTAGTGGATAATAAGGTGAAACGTTAGGTAACGTTTATTGAGTAATATGAATGAGGTGGAAATGGACATAGCTATAACAGGAAAGCGCGATGAATGGAAGCAAAAGCCATATTGCGTCGACCTCAGATAATGGAATAAGGTAAGGCAGATGATGATGATAAAGATGGTGAAAGGTTACCTAATAAGATGAATTGTTTATATACATATATTGCGCTGTATATATTGACACTAAACTAAATGCTAGATGAATTACATGTGTTGTAAACACTGCAGATATACGAGTAAACCTATATTCATTTACAAATAAATAGTTTACTATTTATGTAGGGCGTGGATTTCTATGACTTATACTATATTTTTTTATGTAAATAGCCGAAAAACGAGCAGACGAGCCACCTAATGGTGAGTGGTAATCGGCCCCTATGGACATTAGTAAGACTATAGGTATCACTGATGCGTTGTCGGCCAAGAAATAGAGAAAAAAACAAAGAAAGTACTGGCTCTCAAGCCCTTAGCCGGAACACGACGAATCGTTTGGCGACTGACTCAAGCAGGAGAGTGGTAGCTAGCCAGGCAGTAATAGTAATAGTATTAATGGCTCAATAATAATGCTGATAATATAATCCTTTCGCGAAGCCCTACCACCAATCAATCTGGCTTCGCCGCCTCTTACGATACCATGGGATTGGGGCAGTATTCTAGGCCGCCCTAATACGGCCGAAATATAAATTGATTATTCTCTAGTACTGGTGATAGGTGACCGGATTATGTTTGTCCATTACTGAGACAAAGGAAAATATTCAGTTTGTAGTAAAATTTGTGATATTTTTAATTTTATTTACGTAGTAAAAACATATTCAAACATAATATTATATTATAAAATAAAATATTAAATGGGCGTGTGTTTGTATTTTTGTTCTATTATTAGTTATTTTAAAGTAAAAGAAAGACATCTATGCAAAAACGTGACAGTTTTGACAGTGTTCATAGTTTATCCAATACTGTTGTCATATTAACTGTCATTAATATGACGGTAAATAACATCAAGTGTGTTAAAACCAGTCAATAGATAAATACGCTGTTATGTATAAAATCACGATTTATGCACCTGATATGGGACGTGAAAAGTCTTGTAATTGAAATCACACGTAGGGTTTGGCGTCGTCTTACCGTGACCTAAAAACGATCGAAGCAATGGTCCGATACGATACAAGCTTAGCAAGCAATTAGTTACATCTGCTAAGTTGCGCTATTCAACACGAGGCACGGGGTGTCAATTGCTAATACAGCGAATTAGCATTAATAGCCTATCTACGATTCAGCATTCGTGCGACTACCTACTTCGTTCTATCGGATTGGATGTGACACATGTTTGCGTGGACAGTTTTGTGTGACTTGCTTGTGTTGAATGTCAGAATGACGATGGATACATATAAAGAAAACACTTTGTTGTACGCTTTAAGTAAAGCAGCATAATTGTCCAACCACTAGAGGCAGTCGTATCTCTATCAAACTATCACTTTACACATTAGACTAGACTTTTTAATAAAAAAAGCGTGGAAACCCGCAAGCAAAACTGATGGTATTAATGTTTTATACTCGGTCAAAGAATACTTTTCAATATTGAAACAGTTTCTTCTAATATTTATAAAGAATATCCTTTATAATAAAAATAATTTGTTCATACTCTTCTGTTTGATCTGTCGAAAATAATACTATATTAAACTTGTATCTAATCAATTTACACTAACAAAAAACTTGTTTTTATTAGACGGTGACGCATTTTTTTCAACCGACTACAAAAAGACTTATTTCATTTCATCAAGTTTTATGACAATTAATCATTGACAGTTTCATCAAATTTAACATTTAATTCAATACATAAACAACTTGGCTATTATATCTCTCCATAGACGTTGTTGCAACAGCTTCAAATATGTCACTCTGTAGTTATGTGTCTAATGTTACAAGTAGCATACATATATATTTTGCTCCTAGCCAAGCACATATAAATATCAGCAGGGTCTATAAATATTATCTATATTAATAATTAGGTTAAAAGCATTTTTTTAGCTAAAGTGGGCATTCCATTTACATATATCACTGGTAGTGGAGTAAATGTCAGAGAATTTTGTCAATAACATTCTTGAAATATATATCTTATTCTAGAGATACGATTTTAACTGGTATAATATAGTATAGGTACATAAACTTTCTAGAAGATTATCTAAATGTTATTAACAAAGTGGGTACGTGAAAATATCTAAATGCAGAAAGAAACAGAACATAATATCTTGAAACAAGAAAAAAATTAGAAAATCGAACTGTGTACAAGCCTTCAGCGAAGCGTGGTAATCGAATTACTGACGATAGATGACCAATGATATAATTTAACTGGTTTAATTCAATTGGACACACTCGAGGCCAGTTAATTCAGGTTACTCTGTCACAGAAACAACTAACAACCACTCTGGCTCATGTCAATGTTATTGAGGGTGATTTGCATTTATTAATACACAAATAATCAGGAACCGAATATGTTGTGTAGAATATAGTATTTCTCTCACTTCATTAGTATTACTCAACTAAGTATTCTTGAACATTCAAATCATAGCATTAAAACATCTTAGTGTTCAGCTCAATTAGGTACAGAGTACCAATAACTAATCCATATTTCGTTTTTGACAGCCCAACGCATTGTATACTATCAGCTATGAACTGTAAGCTGATTACACAACACTCGTTATTCAACTAGCATAGTTGACAACAAAATAAGTGCCAGATATAAAAGTCTGTCGCAAGCTGTCGGAAGTTTCGACACCAGAAACTTAGTAGCCAGATTCTAAATAACCGATATTTCGTAAATTAATCGAGTTTGTACGATTATAATGTGACTAATTGATGTGAATGTGTTAGTATTAACGTTATCTATTCATTAATGCAGTTTTTGTGACGGTTTCATAAGAATACTAATGATGAAAATTGTTAGATAGCTATTTATCATGTGAAACATGGAGAAAAGAATTGACGTAAAATGCTTTTTAATATAGGAATAAAGACTTATTTTCTATTTAAAGACGCAAGGTGGAAAATAATATTTCCTGTTTTACGAGGATCATCCAGAACCTTGTTGTCCGCACTGCAGTGTTACATCGCAACGATTATTTCATTTATCTATCAAAAATAGAATTCTCGCTGTTCTGACTTCCAGGGGAGCCTGAGGAACAGTAGAAATACTTGTAGTATGACGACACGCATGACGACACGCGACATTACACATTGGCGTCAGAGCTGGACATTCATTCTGAAACTTGATACACGTCGTAAAATTTAGAAAATTGTTTGTATAACATTGTCATAAATTGGAAAACTGTATTATGAGAATAGCATGACATATATAAATAATATGGTAATTATGTAAAATTCTGAAAATAGGAAATTACTTTTTTAAAATAGAAACTTAAAATAATTTGCACAGTTTTATCATAAGTTTAAATTTAAAATTAGAATATATGTATGTTATCCAAACAGTAAAATAATCGGTATACAAAATTGATCGTACTTGATTTGAATTATATGACTTTTACTAACATCTCTTATTAACTCCGTCTCAATGTTCACAGTATGAACACGATAAATCAGTCAATTCTCGACTAAAGCAACTATATTAAACATGCATCTAATCTCGTAATTAATGTTCGTTTATTTAATGCTTTGTATTTTATTATATCTATAACAGTGATCTCGGTCGCCGGCGGTATGAACCGCTTGTAACATGTAAATAGATCGCGCGTGATAGTTTTCATGCGTGCCATGAGTGGTTATGATTGATAACTGCTGTGGCATACTCCACTTTGAGTAGTGTTGACCAGGTAGGTAGTGCGTACAGAACTTCACTAGCTTCTGCTCTTAATCCCTCCGTTCAGTGAAGAATTTTCTTCCAAATAGAAATTATAAACGTTTATTTTTTTATTTAAATTTGGAGTATTCTGCACATTATAATAATAATCATTATTATTGCTATTATTATGGTACATTTTGGACGTATTGTTTGCTTCAATTTGTATATCTGGTCGTACGCAATGACTTCCAGTCATTCATCTTAGGCGTGTTAAAATTACAATTGCTTGTGTATTAAACTGAAATGAATGTATATAACAGAGGGTGGGTTTTGAAATACATTATTACTGCTTCTGTTTTCGCTGATATTTTATTGTCATAGAGGTTATAGGGGTGCAAGGGCGGCGGTGGGTAGTCATCATAAGGTCGACGGTCTGCTTTTTTTTATCTATTATTGAAATTAAATCAAATGTAAATGTTATAGTCACCAAGGTCAATTTAGGGCATTACAATTATAGATAAATGAAACCGCTACATCGTGAATGCCTCTTTGTTATTTTTTAATTTGAAGTTTATATTGCTAGGTAAGCAGGTACTCGTAGGTACATCGACATAATTTTGAATTCAATTTTTTCACTAGTTTTTTTTTTTTGTGGAATCTTGAAATTATTAACACTTGCTAACTCAATAAGGAACAGAAAATGGATTCCCGTTGGCGGTGATATGTTATTCAGAACACATAATTGATGAGTAATATCTTGGCAGGAATATTTGGATAATTTTTCGGCATTCAACACTTTTTGACGACATGTGAGCGGATACAGAGACAATATACATATCCCCTATGTGATTATAGGGCAGGACACTGCGCAGGCTGTTAACATTAGGCTACGTTAGCGAATCAGTTACGTTGTGTATTATTTAATTGTTTACTCTTTACAAAAATATATCTCAAAAATATTAACAAACCTAACGCAGTCAGAGATTCGGAATACTTCTAATGGTGGCATTACACACGAGTCAATCACCTATTAGCGAATGGATTGCAATGGCTCGAAGATTTCGATACGACATTATTTGACATGATTCCACGTAACATATTACGCTAACACGTGCCTTGTGCAGTTTTAAAAGTGTCCCAATTTGACTTAAATATTTTTATTACTAATATATATGATGTGAAGTACTAAAATACTACTCTTTATGGAAAGATTATATAGATGAAAATTTCTATTATACTACCAACGTCCTCCAGTCAGGGATAAAAATACCTCCAACACCCATCTGGTAGATATACATATTAAGGCAATTTAATTGTTACGTATATCAAAGGATTATGATGTTGATTATATAATTGAAGTATAAGAAGCATACTAACGTGATCTAGATATGTCAACTAAAAATAACATTAAGATAAAAAAATTACCCAGCTTGAACCCTAGTGTATTTCAACTATACGTTTTTATTGGTAATGTCATTAAATTATGTATTGAATAAAATATATGTATACCTTATTATCATAATAATTTACGGCACTAGGTTTTGTTTACCTTTAATGGATGTGTCATGAATAAAATAATATTTTCAACGACTTCTATAGTTTATTTATATAAACGTTTATTTATATAAATAAACAGTCAAATGACTGTGAGAAAAAAAAATAGGAGGCAATTATATTTTTTGTATTAAATTTTTTCAAGTTCTAATTTTACAACGTACATATTTTCTCATTCAATGAGAGAATGCACGTTTTCACACGGTAATAGGTAAATTGAATGGCAATTTTTAGTTTAATTTCGATAAGGGAAGATAAGTATGAGTATTAGTATAATTTTATTTATATCATAAATGACAATTATATTATCGCACCTTTAGAATGAAAGTGACTTAACTCAAAATTCCTGAAATTCTAGAACTATAAATTTACTTAAAAAAGCCTACTCTAAAGCCCCATGGTGAAAAAGAGCCCGAATTATGAGTGAGAAAGGGAAAAAGGGAAAACCTCATACATCAGTCTTCTTAAATTTACTCAAGACTATACATTTTAGAAAACTTTCTTCGTCATTTCCCATAAATTGCAATTTTTGAGTTAAGTCCCTTTCGTTCTAAGGGTGCGTTATCATGGTCACAATTTACTTATTTTGTTGTAAAAAAATATTCAGTAGGGAGACTATTTAATTTCAATCAACGAGTTTTTCCTGTTAATTAAGAAGTTCTAAAGTGTACTCCATCACGCTGCTTCAATGCGGATAAATGTCGCGATCAGTGGGTTACCCAAGAGTTGGAAGTTTTCATACTGCCCGAAGGCCGCCGACATACTTTAACAACTTATCGTTACAACTACAGCCGAGGCATCTATCGATTATACTATCAGCTGCTTAAATCGATCTCATCATTTACGATGGTCACAAGCAGTCGGTGCTTCTTAATCTGTTAATTTGACACCACACTCCTAAATAAAAAACATTACTTATTTAGAGTTAACTAATACGACTGGTCAGTTAATTGAAATCAGTATAAATAAAGATATGAAAAAAAGTATTTAATCAAAAAATTCTATGCATATTATAGTTGTTTAAGTGGCAAAAAGGAAATTCTGAGACTAAGATACTAAATGTTTACAATATTTATTTGCAAAAATTACGCGATGCTATCATGATCTAATCCATCAGACTGGTCTGGGCGTTATGAAACTGTATTTATATCTTCCGTAACCACAACCTGATACGGTTACGCTTTACCCCGCGTCTGATGCGCGTGCGTACGTAACGCTAACACCACGTCAAAGCGTGTAAACTGACATGTAACTTGTATATTGTTACCGTCTCTCATGGTCGTCCCAATGATGCATAAGAATCTCAAAAAAACTGTAGTTAAATAAATTACATGAAATTTAGAACAAGTTTTCATATGTCATGATTTTTGTACAAAAATATTAAATGATATTGATTGAAATTAATCGGAAAATTACCAGTAGGTACCGCTACTTCGCCTTACAAAGGTTCAACGTTCTTTTATGGTGCTTGGAGTTCTTTTTTACATCAAGGTTTCATAGCTGATACGTGAATTACCTATTCCAACTTTTAAACGACGCGTTAAAGTACAGTTCATAGGTTAAGAATATTATTGTATAGATGAATATAATAATGATAAGGATGCCTAGAAATAATAGTGTTGAATCATTTCCGCGCAGGTTAAAACTTACTTTGTAATTGCCATGTGTTGTTTTAAAAGATGTCCTAAGAAATTTTTTTCACCGTTTCTTCTTTTCAGTATTAAAGCAGTGATATTCAAAACTGTAGTAGAAAAATTACGTACGATAAATGTATTTACAGAATACCCAAATGATTTTGAGTTTAATATATGTTTTTTGTAATCGAAAATAGAATTTCAATACATTACAAAAATACAGTACTTCATCATTGCACCTAGTATTACCTTGCAGACTGTCGATATCGTGAATGTTCGACGCAATAGGCTGCGCGCGCGCAGATACGCTCGAGCGCTCCTCACCAGTCCTTGTCGAACCGCGCGTGTGACTACACGACTGTGCCTCTCAGTGTGATTAGCCGGTGTAAACATAAACATAGTGTTGGGTGTGACCCCGACGTCATGGTCTTATAGTGGTGACGCTCCTGGACTCTACGCAGTGCACACATGATGCATGTGAGTGTTACCTCCTTTTAATTGTATTTATAACTAGACCCTGCATGCATCCATTATTAAATGGTACTTTATTATAGTTTATTGTTACTTTGTGCAATTGAGTTACTTCAAAAACATTTTTAAGTAATTTGCTTCAAAAAAAGTTATTTTTAAAGTAAAAAGCATGCAGTCCTAAGCATGAATAAAACAAAAGAAACAAAATAATAAATTCAATGAGAGTTATCACATAATGTTGATTACCATCCCGTCTACGAGTACATTATTCTCTGTAGCAGTACCAATCGTTTTATTTAGTTTTGCATTTTGGTAGTACATTCGTCAAGAAAGTAGGATACCGTTGAAGCAGCATTTCCTGCGATCGACTAATTTGGCAATTAACTAAATACGAGTAACAAGAAACATGTCATGATATCTCTGTTTATCGTCAACGATAATGCTGCGGTTTCAGACTACACCACTTGTGTTTCAATATTGCACCTGCAGCAACCAGTTAATTGTCCAGTCTGATCTTCATTATCTTTTGTAGGTGTCGTCTAAATGTGTTTCTTATGAGACGTGTATCTCGATATGTTCAGGTTAAGAAGTCACGTTACACTTGTAATGTTCGAAGGATCAACTGTTATGCAAGTGACTACTATTTATATACTCGAATAACTAGTTGACAGATGTTCCTATGGAACTTGAAGACCATTGGCGCTTAGTAAAAAATGTTTGTTCCAAATTAGGAACAGTACAATGTAAGTGCAAATTCCTTTCAACTTAAGCAAAAGGTGACTGGTTGGCGTAAGATGAACACATTGTAAATTATAATGAATACTCAAAAATGTATATATGCAATAAGGCATAATGCGATCGGCACGCGACCGTCATAAGAGCTGGCAAATGATGAGCTTACCGTTAAGTTTGCAGCATTATTCTATTGTTACGTAGCGGTAGTTCTATTCATTTAAAATTGTAAAATAGAAAAAAATGACTCTATATTTTGCCTTACCGCTATAAGACGCTTACGCTCAAGACATATACTAAATAGCATTTTTCCCGCGGAAAATATATGATAAGAGTCTGACGTGCAGTAATTATTTTAATGATACATCGAATAATTCGCTGGGTATGATCAGAGCTGGTTGAAATTTTATCACATTTTATTACACATCATAATATAACTCTTGAATGTTGTACACGGTACTAGTGAAATAGTCTAGTAATTCAATAGTATTCGCTAAGGTTGTTTTATTTGTGAGATGAATAAATTTCAGTCATAAATCTGGTTTTTATGTCGATTTAAGAGCATGGTAAATAAAATAATTGTCACTTATTACAACGAGCAAGGATATAATAGTAAGAAAGTGTCAGTTTCCTGTCTGAGATTTTTACCCTTGTCTTCTCAAGTATGTTGAAAGTATGCTTCTCGTTTTGTAAGAAAACAATCATATTGAGCTTAAAATATGGTCCGTTGGCTTAATAATGGCTTTAATATATATAACATAATAAATTCTCGAAACATATCGCATCCTTAAGCAAAACTAAGAATTATTGTATAATTGCACTCACTTTAGTCATTATTTATTGAAGACTTTTGAAATAAATAACAGTACATTAAATTGATAAGACCGTCAGTGTAGCATGTTTTTGCAGATTTTTGATAGTCTTGTAATACCATGCATTGTTGATGTAAAAAATAAAGATAGGTGTACTTAAAAGAGTTCAAAAATTGTTATTTTCTTGATAATCAAAATGCAAATAACACTAGGCCTTATCCTGATAATTACATTTGCGAACGGAAATTACCTTAAATGCCATTAATAAATAATATGTTTGAATTGCTTGGATATTATTATTATAAAACTGCATTGAGAGTCAGATATGGCTCGTTTTCATTATATTTACCTACCTAAATTCTAGCGACAATACCCCATGAAAGCAAACTCCATGCTATCCTTACCGCAAAGACTACGTTACATTGTGTTTTTTTTTCACTATGAATACTAACATATAACAATACTTCTTTACTAAGTACATGAAAATATTTGTCCTGGTTTCAACAAGTTCCTAAACTACTCTAGTACTATTGTGTTACATTGTATTCTTTGCTAATTGTATTCTTTGCTAAATGTATTTCGCTGTGTTGCATGAAACAACTAGTAAACGTAATTATGTATGTACTAATACTTAATGTTTGGAAATTTTATTTCTCCGGAATCGACACCTAGTGAATTCACTCGTATTTGATACTAATTTCTTAACTGGTTGGTATGAAATTCTCAGTTCGTAATATACAAGTATCCACGTAAATTGTTTTAAGGGAGTTTTCTACTTCTCAAGAACACAATAATCTATTCAGTAAATTTTGTTTTCATGTTAGTATTTTTTCCATGCAATTTTATTACCGTGCTTTTTGTCCCGGGCGTTTTTAAAGTACAATTTATAATTTTACTGATTTTTTTACGTTCCTAATTAATTTTATACTCTGTCACTTTCTATGTCAAAAAAAAAATATTTTTTAATAAATTTGGTTGTAAATATTTTAACAAAGTACCCATATTAGATATTATGTTATTATTATTTACAATGAACTATTTTTTTTTTCTCTTTTCTGTGGGCTTATTGCTGTGTTCTGAGATAGAAACTTTTGCCCTGTTTCAGATTTATCATAATGTCTGAAAATCCTAGAATGCAATGAGGATACTTAACCCTGAAAAACTAACCACTAAACCAAGTTTTATAAAGTGCTTATAACATCACCCTTATTCTATCGCCAGAAAAAAACCATCAAAAATATTATAAATTCAAATTAAAACAAGATAAACAAATGAAAAAATATAGTTAGACATTGCGTCGGACTCAACTTTAAGCAATCGGAGAACTTGTTTCGTACAATGTCCTCCTTTGTTTGTCGAACAGATAGCATAGTTCCTTAACAAATTCAATACTCGTACGAGATTAAGTTTGAAATAACCTATTGCTTCGCCTGAATAATAAGCGTATATACACGTCGGTACATACAAGAGGGCCTTGCGTCATGCATGGCAGGTAATAAGAAGACATTACAAAATTACCCACTATTGTTCTACGTTCGCGGAACATTGGGTGCGGTTATAAAAGGACGCCTATGATGCTTCAACAGTGTCCCTAACGTGCTTTTTAACTACTGCATAGTTTACTAAACGCAGACGCCCGTTGACTTTTTTAAGTTCTAAAAAATCAGCAGCTTCTTACTAAATCGTAGAAGCTTTAAAAGAGCGTGAAGTAAGGCCATGGCAGGGTTTTATACATCAATAGTCGATAAACCAGTAGGTAGATCACCTGATGGTTACTTACCAGCGCTGCCCTTGAACATGTTACAGATCAATGACATTGTCGCCCTAAATTGAAGTAGAAGACCTGCTTATAACGGGTACCCCAACACGTAGTAAATATTTCACGTTGATTATACCTAGAAGGAAGGTGGTCGCTGGCAATTAAGAAACCTTATAGGAATGCATGACCAGCTTTACGATTAAAGTGGGTGTTAAAGAACCTAGTGAACAGGGATCTGGTGCCGCTGTTACGTCCGTTGTTCAGCTAGTTGCACTACGGCTTGGATTAAAATATGGATGAAACAGTTTAACAGTTTTGGGGAGACCCTTATTCTCCCGTAAAATATATCGCTTCAAATGTTCCACTTATAAGCGTGTTGCGAACGTAGACGTTTACAAATGACGTTCATTCTCAATCAGAATAACAAATGGAAAGCCAATGTTTTCAAAAACTGTAATTTTTTTTCAATTTAATATAACACAATGTACGTTTGTTCCATTATTATCATATTTAGATTAAATGGTAAAGTACATTGTATTATTTGTTTTTGATATTCATAGATCTACATAACATGTATACGCGTCCATCCATTGTTTCTCGGTGCATTGAACGATCGACGGATTCTAATACACCTAATACAATTCGCATCATTGTATTCATGCATCTCTGTTGGTTCCCACGATCACAAAATCTTACAAAATCACGTAGGAAATAGCGCCAGCGAAATTCTGGTGTCGTATACTGAGTATTAATAAATTTTCTAACTTTTTATCAAGTAATTTTCTTTTTCTATCCAGTGTCGTATACTGAGTATTAATAAATTTTCTAACTTTTTACCAAGTAATTTTCTTTTTCTATCCACGTATCCATATAAATTCAACCTGAAATATTTGAAACTTGAACTACAATGTAGTGAAAAGTTTATAAAATTTCATACCTAATATACATTGAATGTAGTTTATTTATTATTTAGTTCGATATCCCTATTCATTCATTTGTGAGATTGTTTTCCGGGAAGCCTTCACGGTAAGCGCGTGCAACGGCTACCCTCAGTTAATGTATTCAAACTAAATCGTCTATTGTGTTCTTGTGTCGTGAAGGGATATGGTCGGTTATTGCTTTCTTAACGCGTAAACTCACACTTTTTTCTATATTACATTACAACAGATATGTAATTGACTTTGAGAGTAAATATTTTGAATATTTATCAAGGCATATATATATATATATTAGGGATGTTATGGAGCACGGTAACCGTAACTGAAACTGTTGGATATCCGAAATAAAAATCCGAAACCGTAACCGAATCCGGTAAAAAAGTTTCGGATAATTTCGGATAGGGGCAGTCTTAATAAAGCACGTTATGACTGGTTTACGTTGACCGAGCCGATACATTAGCCGCGTTGTTCTTATTTTAGACAGTTTTATTATTTAATTTGTTTTTTCTGTGATTATAATACCACAAAAACCTACAAAAATAGTGAAAATTTGTAAATACATTATATATTTTTTCCAATTCTTAAATTATGCAATTTCTGTAACCGAAATTATCGGAAACAATCGGATAATCCGAAATAATTTAATATCCATAACCGTAACCGAAACCGCTAAAATATTATTCATATATCCGTATCCATATCCGGATCCGAAATTTCATATCCATAAAATCCCTAATATGTATACAATCATCAGTGTGTCTGGTAATATAATCTAATAATCTGGTCTGTCCTATTCATACAACATATTTTAGTCCATCCATATGGCATAGTCAGGTTAGTGACGCTTGGGTGATTAATAAATTCTATATTTACTACTCGATTTGGAGAACAGCGTCTTGGCCAGCCAGCTACTTTTAAAATAGAGTTTTAAAAACCACCCAGAAGTAACAATTTTATCAATACCAGCCAAATCAGAACGGGCAGTAATTAAATCAATGTTAAAGGCTGTAGCTTAAGGTAAAAGTGTGTCGATTGTTTTTATCTACTCCGACTCACCATTTATCATACATCGGCTAATTCGAATTCAGTATCAATTTGTACGATAACGGCGTTACATAACAACTAATAAAGTAGGACAATGGATGTTACGTGCATATGTAGTTTGCGGAATGGTGGAACACGGAAATAAGGTTTTCGGACTTTTTAAAATTTAGATAAAACACATTAGGTCAAGTAACATATTATAATATTTAGTATGCAAATCTTATATTAGGTTATTATTGAATTGGAACATTGGAAATTATTAAAATGTAGTCTAAAACATTTAATGTAAGATAGTTTCGCAAGCCTGTAAAGCTTACACTGTTAAAGAGTTATCAGATCTTATGAGGAGCCGAGCCCCAAACTCTACAAGGCCTGGACTTTATAAGCCTTTACTCTACAAACGCTACAGCTTGGTTAAAAAGAAAATAATTTTTGCGTACATAATATTAGTCTCAATTCCACAATATGGAGAAGTGTTTATTGGTGGAAAATGCTACTAGACATTAAGTCCGCCCATTGTAATTGTTCCATGGGTGATATTTGTTAAATAAATTAAAATATCACAAGGATGTTTTTTAAGAACTACTCTTATAATATAATACTACTAAAATTGTTGACAGCGTACCTACTAATTAAAGGGGGGGAGGGGGTAATAATTAATGTGTGTCAAAGATGTAAATGATCGATGGAGAAAAACAATGTTGCGCAAGTATAAGTAGAAAGCGGAAAACCGGAAATACTCATAGTTAACTGCTTTTAACAACCGCAGCTGTCGTTTGGTTGGTTTTCTACAAAGTAACCATTATTTTAGTATCATTAAATATTATGCGTTTCATACTAATTTTGTAGCATTCATATTCCTTTGGAAGTTTGAGAATGTTTGGAATACAAATTTTTAAACTTATGAAATTGATGTAAGTTCGCTACATTATTTGAATTTTTATGTAATACAGATGTTATTCCAAGTCAATCAGTGGAATTTATTTTATAGAAAGAACTGAACGTAAAGTAATAATTTAACGTCTTCAGTAATTATTATTAAACCGACACCCAGGTAAGTTTGTTGGAGTAACACAAGCCATCGAACCCATGTATCTTAAGTTGACGCAAATCCGATCAAATTTTTTAACGGTATTGAGACTTGGAAGATTTTGGGAGATAATTTATACCCATTTTATAATATGATTATTACATAACTCAGATATTATCAACTCTTAGATTTATTAGAAAAAACTTATGCGTAGGTCGTAACGTCAAAGGGCATATATGAGGTTCATTTGTGCAATGAATTCTGACATTTTGTAAGTTTAATGAAGCGTTTGAAAATTTTATAAATATAGAATGATCATTGCCGCAAGGCAGGTACGTCGCTCATGCGTCTTCAATCAATCGATTGCATATTGAAACTCGAGAATAATGGGTGCATATTTCTGACATAGCTACGCCCGACGCATATGTCCAGTGACCTGAGGGGGCGAGGTCCCTAACTCACCTCAATTAACCAGCCCATATTTCGTTGACTGTAGGCCGGTACGTCATGTAACGCGTGTGTAACGCGTACAAGTCTGCTCGAGGCGAAGTACTTTCTCCCGTAGACTTATTTAAAATCGTCTCCAACTTATGATTGACGCTTGATCTATTGTAACCAAATCGTTACATAACCCGATTTGATGTGCCGTCAATCACAGGAATATTATCAGAAAACCCTGTTGTGTTAATGTGTGATGCCTATTCGAATGCTTGGCATTTAATTGTGTGGCAATAGTGTGTCCGTTTAACCTATGTACCAACACTTAGGATGGGACTAAATTAGACATACATTAACTTCGAATGACGCGATGTTCTTGCAATACTTTATCAAAGTGATTGATCATCTTGGCAAATAAAATGCTCCTTGCATGTCATGCCAAAATCTGAACCACGTCTAAACTTTAAAGACTAAATACTTTGCCGTATTTTTGACTATATTGTAGTATTTCTATACTAATATTTTTCAATCAGTGGAAATGAATTAAATAAGTACAGAAGTTCTGTTTTTATTCATGAATGATATTTACTTAATGATTCACGGTCATTTAAATGGCAATGTTCTTACTGAATTACCAGCACACATACTTATAAAGTATAGTATTCAATCAGTCCTTGACGTCATAAATATATTTATTCAGCTTCAAGGCAGCACATCATTCATTATCTTCAACCGTTCTCATTTTTATCTCATGTTATTTAGTTTTCCTACGAGTATCGTTTAAATTAAGTCTATAAGTCTTAAGTGTCTGCTATTGTTTACTAGCCTGTTTTCTTAACACAGTAGTAGACTATTATTTGTTTCTGATTAATAATTTCGTCGTAAAAAAAATTGTATGTGTGTGTTGTTGCATCTTTTTGTCCTTATTTAAAGCGAGCATGAAGGGTGGAGTATGCAGGCCGATGACCGCGATCTCATCGAGATTCGGCCCAGAATGCATTATTTCGATTCACGGCAGTCCTACATCATTCCCAATCGAAAAATACCAAGCCTGATGTCTTCTTTGGTAACTGCGCTGCTTTCTTTATGATTTATGGTCGCCTCGCATCGTAATTACATCTGAACTTTTTTTGTTTATGTTCTTGTATTTATTTATTGTCGTGTGGTTACATTAAATTTAATGATGTTGATATTAATACAATTGTACTCCATGTGCTACCCAAACAAATAGAATGGTAATGTAACATAGATTATTTTATAACATAAGAAGGAAAAAATAAATTACGATGGAATTTCAATAAGGAAAACTGCCATAAAACATTGGGCTTCATAATTTTTAAATAAAATTGACTAAGTTAATCAAAACAACTACTCTTTCGTTGCAATAAAATGAGGTTTCATAGTCATTTTCGCCCAGATAATTAAAAAAAAAATATTTTTCCGGTGCCAACATTTGTGAAGAGTGTTTCTCTGTTTATATTAATTAACAGTTGCAGCGTGGAGCTACCTGGACTAGCTAATGTTCGTGTTAAAATAAGCACGTTAGGAAGCTTTGTACTGAAACAAAATATATGTCTACCTAACACGTGTAGTTAGCACCATGTACTAATTATAAAAACCAATTTAACATATGTATATTAATCGTTGTGTGTAAAATCGTTATTCGTCTGTTCATGGTCGTACAATCGTACGCATTTTTGACCGACTTGACCTTTTTTTTGTTGACGAGGGGGAAACCTTCAAAAGGTACCCGGTGCCGTGGGAGCGACGCCGGGGTATGTGGGATTTTTACCGCACTAAACCCCCACAACCGCAACCGGAACGCAACCGGAGTCCTATGAGCGCGTACCCCGCCGGGCTCTACTTGGGATGAGCGAACTTTCATCCCCCACTATCTGGTGTTACACCGGTATGCGGTTACGCATACCGACGTCCTTCCCAGGGTCGTTGGCTGGACGGTTCGGGCTCCCACCCTAGCCGCCCACGACCCCGGAAGCCCCCTTTTAGTCGCCTCTTACGACAGGCAGCATACCGTAGCCCTATTCTGGTCCCGGGTGACCTATTGCTCTTAAACACCCTCAATCTTAGTTTGAAAATCTAAGATTTTATATGAAGATTTAGTTATCTATGTACAGTTTCATGTTTTCAAGGTACCTCTTTACACACGTGTTTGTGAAAGAGAAATGGCTTATCATAAATCGGCAATCGTCGGATTTGTTTTCACCGAAGATGACTCGACAGTTCATAGTGGCGTGGTACATCATTACACTAGGAGATTTGTTGCGACGACCCGCTGAGCTCCGACCTTTCGACATGTAACAATTGTGGAGTCGGTCACATACCAATGGATCTCCTTCGCGATGATACGAAAAAATCATAATACTTCCACTTGTATAAAAGTGAGGTAAATTTACAACGTATTATATCCATAATATATTTCATATATCATATTTTTTTGACAATTGAAATATTGTAACCCCCGCGGTCCTCCTGGCTCGCTTTATTTCTGGAAATATAAACCTACATTTTACAAACAGTTCCAGTACGTTAAAAAGAACCTCAGTAATTCTAATTTTATATTGTAAGTAAATGTTTATCTTATTCTTTTCTTTATTGGTGGATGGTTTTTGGAGTAGGTACATATTTTTTGTACAAATTTGGCCTCGTTATCTTTTTATTATTTATTTTATATCCTTCAAAGAAACCCAGGAAATTTAAGAGAAGCATTGAGATCTCGAGTTCATTACTCGCTCTTGTGTAAAGCTTCATGGGGTTATTCTGAAAACCCATCTCTGCGAATTAATTTCCGGAGTATACTACAATATGGCAACTTGTGACCACAATAATAAAATATGTGATATTTTTCAATTAAGAGATGTTTATCTTTGTCACACCAGGATAAGAGGAGTGATCAAATTCCTTATAGCAAATTCAGACGCAATAAACTCTATGGGCACTTTAAATTAAAATGACTCATGCAACATAATTGTATTCTGCGAAACAGTAAGAGCACAACACATTATCTCAAATTACTTACAGTGAATACTTTGAGGCAGTAAATTTATTTTTAAAGTGATGTTGAGCAATCGCTTTAATTCAGTATAGCAGCTCATTAAAGTTAATTGCATAATTTATATCAATATATTGAAGTGAAATATTTGATACTATTATCCCATTATGTAATAAATAATTTTATGCTTACCGTTGAAATAGGAACTGTTAGACGAATAACGTTGCTCATGAATAATCTTACGAATATTATAGGAACATTTAATAATGCCCTCAATGTTTATGGAATTAACAACGAAGTAACAGTCAGAAATTAAGCAAAAGTTCAGGTTCGTCAGGCAGGTACTAAAGTTTACCACAATGCACAGTTACTGTTGGGATTAAACGAGGTAGTATAGACACTAACTTCGAGGTGCACAAGTAGGGTTTATGGTATATCCACACTAGCTGCTGTCATGTCAGATTCGCTCAACTAAAATTTTTAACATGTAAACATTAACTAATATATTTCTTTCTTATTTATTTATCTGTTAGTATGACACATATTTAGTATTTAGTGTTTGATTTTTTTATCCTATTATGTATGTGTACACACTGAATTTTGCTGTTGTGTTTTTTTAATTTCCTGTTACGGATATACTGGAAGTTTCTAAACTAAAAATAGTACCCTTGAACATTAATGTTATTTAATTTAACCTGTCGTAGTTTTCTGTGTGCATGAATTGTTAAATAAATAAATATATATATATATATATTTATATATGATGACCCCATAGCCCTGTTTGTAGTGACCCTGCCTGCCGAGCATGGGGCCTGGGTTCAATTCCCAGCCGGAGCAAACATTTATGTGACAGATAAATGTTTGTTCTCAGAGCATGGGTGTTTGTAATGGCATATTTGTGTTTGTCCATGCCGCCCGCAACACAGGGAATTCTAATGCGGGGGTGTGAGTGTAAACGTTTATTTATTTACTTATATACGAGTAAGTTATCAATACCATTAAAATTTTCACTGCTATTAGAGTGTGAACCGACTGTTACAATTTTATAGAACAAATGAGCACCAGTATACCTTACAGAAATAATTTAGAATAATATTTAAATCAAATTGTAGATATTATATAAATATGCAAGCTGTTTTGATGTTACTGCAAAGGCCAATCAATAGTTGCACAATTGAATAAACATCAGTTTCGTTTTTACCGTTTACCACAAGCACTTCTCGTTATGGGACACTAGGGTTGTCTACCATTTATTATATTTACTATTTTAAAGTAAAATGAGATTGAGATTATTTATAAAAGAATTTAAAATCTCAAATTCACACTGTCAGTGTCTGAACCCTGCTGTACTTTGTAATAGCTTTCTGTTTAGTCAATACTGTTTATTATGTAAACAATAAAATTAAAAATATAATTTGTATTACTCGATGATAAATTTTTATTATGTAATCATATAGTTCAAAAAGATACAAAATATTTTATCGTACGTTCTAGATAAAAATGTAATAATGTAAAAGAAATGTATTTGAAAATCAGGTGTGTTTTTGTATTTGATCTCCAAAGGGGTATTTATATAAATGATACAGAGACAACTTATTTTTATTGTATACCGAAACGTGGGCAGCCCTACATACGTTGTTACGTGACAACCTAACACGTGCCAACTTTCCACTTTTGACAATAACGTCTAAAAATATTTTGTTATGTCAACAAAACTAAAAAAGATGTCAACTCTACGAAGGGCTTAATTCGTTACGTGTGAAAGTGAAAGGTTCAGTCAAGCATAGACAAGTCAAACATAATTTAGTTAAAAATAGTGTGTTATATTTCAATTTCATACTTTGTAAAGTAACAAAAAGAAATCAAACCTAGAAACATTACGTCAGAACAGGTGTATACGTTTATAATGGTAATAACGACATGTTTATTATCATAATGACCAACTTTCAAACCACAAAATGAAAAAAAAACATTGAAGCCGGATATGAACTCGCATGAATAGTGTTCCATTTTATAGATCATGTTAATCTTAAGTTTTAATATTGACCAATTACTGACATTCTTATTAAAACAATTATATATATTTCGAACCTTATAATGTTAATATATATAGGAATTGCCGTGTTGCTCGGAGAATGGCCTCCGTCTATTAAAATTGAATTAAATAAAAATAATATTATTTGTGAAAAGAAACAAAACAAAAGGAAATTTACTTGTGACAATTGTCTGCACAGGTCGGAAGTCGAACCACAACGTGCTAAATAAGCTAATTAAGCTATAGTATCGCTTACATTGAAGTGAACAATTTTGAAGTCTTTTTTAACTAGTCGAAAACGAGCGACCAACATCAAAATAATCACCAACGGGTTGCCGATCGAGAATGAAACGGGGACATTATTAATATTAGAATAGAATAGAATTAACGTAGATCATAAATCGGGTATACAAAATACTGATAAATATATAGAAACACAGGGATATAATATTTCGAGCTAACATTAAACCATTGTATTTAATCTGAACGTTAAAACTAGTCTACGGTTAGTATACAGCCAATAATAGCCTACGTTTGCAAGTGCTTTAGCGCCAGAAAAAGGTGTTCCCTCAGCGGAATGCCGCAGCCACAGCCACGGCGCTGATTTTCAGTGAGCCTTGTTCAGTAACTTTATGACTGCTAGCTCTCCGACACTGCGATTGAAACACGTATGAAACATTTCACAGTCGGTTTTAGAAGAAGGGCGGTAGTTAGGCGGATAAAATACCATACGAGTACCGTAGGGATTAAACTGGTTGGTACCATGCCCAGTGAAGCACCAAAAAGTGGTACCGTATATATAAACGATCAAAGCCTCGTCCATTGTTCATCAGGGTGCACCATGAACTGGGGAGGTTGGCGTGAGGGGCTCAAGAGTGCATGAAACCTCTCACATCTCAACCCTAAATTCTAAGACAAATGTTTTATTTTCTATTTTAACAAAAATTTTAAAACCATAATAGTATATATATCATCTTGTACTATTTAACTGTACTTATCACGTTGTAATAATCACAAGGTTTAAAGATCAAGCAGCTTAAGTGTCCAGTAAAACGGGAAACGAAATGGAGAGATAAAGATAATTTGTAAAAAGCACGGAGCCATAAAGCACGCGTCGCTCACGCGCATCGTTTATCTATGGTTTAGGACAGTTCATTCGTTATCTAAAAACTTACGTACGGCCGTCCCCACTCAATCCAGTAAACATTTGTCTTAGAAAGTGCAGTTCCGTGTAACACGTCCATAGATAACATTTACGTGCCCATTTTGTAATGCTCCGAATTCCTAGTACTTAAGCGGAATTAAGCTAAAATAAGCGCGCACAGGTGCCGATTGACAAGCAAATATAAGTATGGTATCAGAAAGAACTACAGGGGATATAAACCAAAATACATTAAATTTTTTCAAACCTATTGTTCGGGTTTAAAAAGTTTAACGCATTAAACACGTTAACATTATTTCATTGGTTTTGTTTGAATTGTTTATCTAAATCTGACGATATTGTTATGAAAGGTTTTTTGTGTTTTTATTTTATTGTTTTAAATTTTTTGTCTGTAGAGTTTGCGGTTCGGGGAGCTTATCTGTTTTAAGTACTTAAAAGCTGATATATTGTTCTGCTGACTCCCTTCTGATTTCTAACGTGTCTGGTTCGTTTTTTGTGCGTATCTAGCGTAAACATTCGAAAAATAATTTGTTTATCGAATTCCTGGAGATTATCAAGTTTAAACTAACATACTTACGAGTTTTATTACGAGTTTAACTTATCATAGAAATGTTGATATAATCGCTTCTATAAATTAGATCGTGTAACGGTGCCAGCGTCAAGATATCTATTTGAATGAAAATCACGATGAAGTCTTAAGTCGTGTTTATGTGCACCTTGTCTAATTACAGTGTAATAATCTAGGTCTAAGAACTTACTATGTTAAACTGGTTACGCTATGAAAGAATATATTAACATTCAAAAAGTTTTATTTTACATTAGTAATATGTTTTCAAGTCCTGTTCATCCAAATACTCACTCCGTAACAAACAAAGAAAACACTATAAAATTAAATGGATCTATCAAGTATCTATGTAATTTGTCCAAGAATATATCATTTCGTTGGATATAATCCTTAATGTTGTAGTTCTTAATTTTATTTTGTCGTCTCGAATCACAAAAACACGATAGGAAGCTATTCCGCTTATTAAAAGTTATCCAACATTGTAATAAATGCAATTTATTATATTTTTTCTCATTTATGTTTAAATGATTACATTCGAAATGTGGATCAAAACCGGTCTTTATGTGTGTCAGTGAATTTGAAGTAAAAAATTATGTTTCGTTGTAACAAACACATGCCACTAGGTAATAGCTATGACGTGAAGTTTAGAGTTAGAATTCATGAATCACATTTTCAAACTATAAAAACTTTTCAAGTTATAAAACACTACTTATACAATTCCTTTTACAATAATTGACTATAAATGACCGATCATTAACAGATACACATTCAAGCACTGCACATTGCTTTGATGCGACATCATTAAACTTACATGTTTGTTGTGTTAAATAATCATAAACGTAGTCACATACGATGGGTGGTGGAAATCTCACGGTTCTTTGTCGGTTATAATAAGCGTTATTGTCACAGCAGCAGTCGCCACGGTCGAGGAGAAGACGTCGTCCGGCGCCCCAGAACCTTCTAGAGGTTCTAGTATCTCGCCATTAGAGTTTAGATTAGATTCGCTATTTACAATAGAAGCCACGGGCTCGCTGTGAGTTAAGAAATTGTATTACATCTGAGGTTATGCTTGCGTTTTTAAATCTTCTGGTTTATAAACTAAGGTTATAAAATTTACACGCATAATTAGACGCAAATATCTGTGTTATAATATCAAAAACTACTAACATATTTTTTAACTGGTGTGTACTTTATTTTGAATACATATATATTTAACGTAAGTTTTAAGCTTTACATTTACGTTTTTAACTGAACCATGTTAGTGATTGATACCCGTGAATTTAAAGTATCTTATGTGTAATTTCTGAATGACTTCACCGAAGATTTCATATTTATGCGGCATAGGTGGAGACGATAGGTTATTGTAATTTATAATCCGTTACATAGCAGTAGGCAGCCAACAAATTTTATATTTATAAAACTAAATAATTAATATTGAATACTTCAACAATGCAACACACTTTATTTTACACCCAAACAAAATAAATAAAGAACAAAATTGCAAGTTTGAAAAAATACAGCACTCACAATTTAAGCTCACCGTTAGGTGTGTTTATGAGTACCTGAAATCATGAGTCACGGTCAAGAATCTAACTTTACTGATGAGCAATTCAGTAATTCTCATGTAAATAAACTACTTTGATTGTTGCAGATCGAGCGTCTTGCGCAGTACGAGCGGCTGGTGGGCGGTGGGTGCGCACGGCGGCGCGCGGCGCGGCTCTCGGATCTGGAGCGCGTGCAGGATCTTTTTCCCCACGACTACCTCGCGCTGCACGACGCCGACGCGCCCGCAGCACTCGCCTCGCACCATGCTCAGGTAAAATATACAAAGAGTAAATCTCAAGTCATCGGTGACTTATTAGTATGTACAAATAGGCCATCATTTGAAGTTTAATGTATTTATGAAAAGAGATTAAATTTAATGAATTCCGATTTAAACTTGCATTCCTTTTTAAAATATTCGGTGACTTAATATGACTTCAGCAAAGACAAATTTTAAAAGATATCACATAAGTCATAAAAACAAACTAAAAATCGTGAAGTGTGTCAAAAATCGATTCTAATTTAAAACTCTGAATTCTCTCTCCCCCTCAGTATACTACCTACTATACATACTTTTATTTTATACTTTTTGTAATTAAAAATAAATATTATTAAACATTAAAATCGTTTAAGAATTACGTAGATCGAAATGGTTATTGTTGAATGGTATGAAACGGGAATGGAATTAACCAATGCAACATTAAGGTCTGTAACTTAATTTGTTGATAAAAAGATATATAGTAATATCGTAAAAGCTCCCAATATTTGACTAAAATTAAACTTATCTTTTGCAAAATTCCCAAAACCCAACATCCTTCAAACCTAAAAATACCTTCTAGCTAATACATACTCTTTCCTTAAACAAACTTAATATTTTTAGCATTTATTTTAATCTCACGACTATTAAATTGCATTATCTATGATTCCAAATACCTGTTCCAAATATTTGAAAGTAAGTATATTTAATTGTCGGTCATTGTGGTAAGTTTCGCTCCACTGCACTTATTGCGTCTAATTGCGGAATTACCTTTCATTATTACTATATTTCACTTTTTTACCGCTGCAAAATTGAAGGACAACCACTTGAACGGAGCAAAATTAAGAATAATATTCATGATTGATATTCGTCTATAACTGACCCACTGTTAGTATCGGATCTCCGCTTGCAATGTGGCGTACTCGTCACATATTACTAAGGCCAACACGTTGTTTCATTTGTTCACCACGCTGTATAACACAACTCAAAGATATATAGGTTTCCTTATGTTTTTTCCACCGAATAAAGTGCTAATTGCTTTATAATACGCACATAACCTTAAAAAATTTTGTGCAAGTTTCAAATCTTTTTCTGGTCACCAAAGGCATTACATTCACATTGACGAACAAGAAGGCAGTACGAAATCCGTTTGCTTTCCAAGCTTAATTATAAAGTATGTTTAATATGTATTTCAGAAATCCAAAAGCCTACGTAAACGTCCTAGCTTGGACATCGGGGGTTCAGTCAGCGCTAGTAATCCCTCGTTGTCTCCGCGGACCTTCATAATGGAAGCTCCAGTTCAGCTCTGTACTTTAGGATCTACCTCCCCACCGCTAGAACGTCATTTCTTCCTCTTCAGCGATCTATTGCTCGTAGGGAAGTCACGAGGAACTAACTGCTTTAAATTAAAAGAGAGTGTAAGGCTGGCAGAAGTATGGCTGTCTATGCCCGATGGTGAAGATACCGGCTTCTTAATCGGATGGCCCACATTGACTGGCGTCTCGAACTACCTCGCTACGTATCCTACTCAAGCCGCAAGGGATACTTGGTATAGGTAAATGTTACTCTTCATTTATTTAGTACAGCATTTGGAGTACAAGAGGCTCTATTTATCCTTGAGTATAATCTGAAAACCTTTTGTGGTAAAATTTGTTTTTAACCTACGGACGAGGCTGAACGTTGGTTCAAATGAAGTCGCGGTGTTCTGGTACTGAACTCCGACGCTATTCATGCATAGTGGTGAGATTCATTACATATCTGACTAGCTACCACCACCCTACCCTCATAAAATAGCTTCCGTTTATAAGTTTCCGTTGTAGTATCGTTTACTAGGCCAGAAGCGCTTCAAAGTTGTTTCATTGGAGATGTGCATGAACGACGGTGACCATTTTATTAGAGCCCGTCAGCTGTTTACTGTTGTATTATTACCATAAAACCAGTATGATTTACACTTGAGTTTTTAATAAATATTTAACGTAATTACTTTGCAGGAAAATCCAAAACGCTCTAAATACGCAACTGGCTACAGAACCAAAATCAACGAACGTTCAGATTTTCTATAAGGACTTGGCGAGCTCTATTGAATTCGTAAGTATTCACTCAGACCACACCAACAACTTTCACTAGTTTTTACTCAATCAAGCGTGAAATGTGAGCATATCCTGAAAGCATAGTTAGGTTTCGAATCACGTAGCAGTTTCTTAGTCTACTAAATTAGGAATTCATAAAAGTGTTGTTTTGTCTTCATTTACAATGCGGATTTGTATTCTTATTTGATCTGAATGCAAAATTGAATGAAATTGTCTTAAAATGTAAATTACAAATATCTTGAAAGTTACTTATCAGAATAGTAACATGTTGAAAGTTGTGTAGTTGAAACACAGTATGTTGCCGGTAGTTTCAATATATTAGCGACCCAGTGGGAAAGAGTTCCTTGTAATCGAGAAGACCTAGAGAATTATTCTAACGTGCAGACTCCAGTTAGAACCACATTGCTCCAGTGCGGATATGTTATTTGTTAACCCAAAAGTCTGCAATTAAACGATAACTAGAAAGAACCGTTTACTGGACTTCTGAAATGTGGATAAATTCGCCACTTATGATTGTACGTATTATCTTTGCAAATTTGGGCTATATTGAAGGAATCATCTTAAGCATATTCGTCCTTGACTAATGATATTGCTGTTTTTCAGTGCAAGACGGTGTCCGTCACTCCAGACATGAGTGCGCGCTGCGTGATTCGTCAGGCATTGCATGTTATACAGAACGGTACGGAGGGAGATGGAGACCACGAGGCAGAAACAGAGGGAGAAGAGGGAAGGTGGGGGGCAACGAACGATTTCACTCTTTTCGTCCGCCCGGGACGCGATGCTCCGCCTTCTCCTCTTCAGGGCATGGAGAGGCCGCATGCTGTACAGGCAAGTTTTAAAAAGATAATTTAATAGGTATATATTAATTTCTCCAAAAATACTTATTACAATTGAATCAGTTTTCAGATAAGTTGAAAAAAATAAAAAAACACTTTAAAACACGGAGGTTATGTTATTGGTCAAATGTAAACTGATAAAATAACCTTTGTATCTCCGTATTTTTAATGACAAGTCCTAAATCGTCGATAATATATTTTTATGGATGAAAGTTGAAGTAATGTTTATGCCTTATTATAGTTTTATAACTACATATCATCGGTAAACAATGTAATCATAGATATGTATGTTTCAGAGCAAAATTAATAAATTTTAATATTACTTACATCATATTTTTTAATACTTTATTTAATGTTTCCTTGTACATTACAGATGTCCAGAATAAGACAAACTCTATCCAACGAGGATGGGTTTGACCTGGAGCACGTTAACGCCAAAAACAATCCTTGCGGCATCGTTTTCGAGTTGAGAAAAAAGAATCAAGGATTAAAGAGGTAAATGAATAATAAAAAAAATTCACAAAAAAAAATAAAAAAAAACTGTAAAGTTCGCAGTGAAAATACAGCGGGTTTAACAAAAATGTTGACAATCCTGTCTCGTTTATTACAATTCATAGACTGGCTTAACTCGAAATTGATAACTTCACATGCTGGTCGACCCGGTCGTAAACCACACTTTACGTCTTTACCTGACACTTACTTATTTTATGTCGTACGCTTTACCTCTTTCAAGCCCACACAACCGACGCATAAAGCTGTTTAATGACAGAATATTGATAATTACTCGGACCTTGAATATTGGTCTTGAGCAGGTTGTACGGTTTCTTTTGGTTAAAAGAATTGTGTTGTTAATTAACATAAACATTAGCAAATAAGAAATTTTATAGTAGTCTTTAACAACTTCAATTGTGTCTTACTTCAAGTAGTAGCTCCTCTCGCGGCTAATGTCGTTCTTATAATATAGTTTGGTCATATCAAGTACCTTTTTAAAATAAATAGTGAAGTTTTATATGTTATAGTCAGGAAATTTAAGGTAATGCATTCTACTAGTTAGTGCGTAACTACCGAACGACTTGATCGGTTGAGACCAGAAACAGGCATTGTAACTTTTTGTGGAAACGAAAGTCCTAAGCGAAATCTTTACATTCTCAAATTAATTGTGTATTGGTAATTTTATCGTTAGCAGTATAACAACGCCAGCGCGTGGGTTGCGGCTGCTGCGTCGCAGCGGGCGGTTGTTCGGCGTGGCGCTGACGCGGCTGTGCAGCGGCGCGCCGCCGCCGGCGTTACTCCACGCACTGCGGAGACTGCGCGCGCGCGCACCGAACACCCACGGCGTGTTCAGACGCAGCGCTAACGCTAAAGCTCTCAGATTGCTGAGGGATAAGGTGAGAATTTGTTATTTGTTTTAACGTCGGTCTCCTGCAAGGAATTCTTGGGGAGGAAGCCGAAATTTGGATTCTGCACGTGACTTTGTGAAAGTTATGAGCTTTTTTGGTAAAGTTGAACGTCGTGAAGAAACCAATATACCATAGTTCTCCAGAATGTTCTCGAAAGTATGCGGTCTATCAATCTGTCGTACTTGGCTGTTGTTATAATTAGCGGAGGTTGGCTTAGGCTTAAGTATAAATGGAACCCTTTACATCCAAACTATTCTAGTTATGGAAAATACCTTATTTTTCCGTGAAGTATATTGCTAGCAAGTGTCTCACTTGCAAGTATTAATGCAAACATCGACACTTACAAACAACTCTCGTTTTTTTTCTGCCGGAAATAGCAGAAACCAAAAGTTTTCAAAAACTGCAGTTTCGTTTCATGGATGTGACACGGAGAATTATAGAAAGTACCATTCGACCATTAACGTTAAACTGTATCGTTTCAGTTGGATGCCCTGGGCCCATGGGCGGAGGGGTGTGCGGAACTAGACCGCGCTCCAGTACTGCTGCTAGCTGCCCTCGTCAAAGAGTTCTTCCGAGCTCTGCCGCAACCTCTGCTTGCATCAGAACTCTATCCTGCTTGGCTACAAGTGTTGAGTAAGTATTTTTCGGAAAATATTTCATTCGTCCCTGTGCGTTTATTAGTTGACTCTGACGACTGTGACGACTCGAGTTCAGTACAATGTTTTCTCTGGACGAGAAATTTAAAGTTGTCTTGATAGATAAGCAAAAATTCGAAGGTCATTTTATTAGACTTTTGAAACATCACATGCCTACAAAGTGATAATTGCAGGTTTTCATTTTTGTGACTGTATTTTTGAAGTGTACCGTAAATATGTAAAATAAATAAAATACGCATAAAAGAAAAGAGAGAAAACGATAGGTGTAATTATGTTTTGAAGCGATGTTTTTCAAGTTACCCAAAAGAAGAGTCTTTTCGTTTTAATTTTTTCTAGCGATTTACATCAGTAAACAATTTATAACAAAACCATGTTGTTTGTTATTTACAAAAATATCAGATATTTCATTTATGTTACAGGTTTGCCGCAAGCTGAGAAGGTTCCAGCTGTACGCTCGCTCCTCTTAAAACTACCTAAGGCTCATTATAACATGTTGACTTACTTTGTATGTCTTTTGCAAGCTATCGCAAAGAAGTCCAACATAAATCTAATGTGCCCGATGAATCTGGGCGTGTGCGTAGGCCCAAGCCTATTGTGGCCCAGTATGCCCTGTGACAAAGCTCCCAAAGCAGTGCCAATGGTTGTCGAACTCCTCATAGTTAAAGCAGATGCATTATTCGGTCCGCAAATAGCGGGTCTTCTCGGCAGCGGAAGCCCCGAATCGTCCAACGCGTTACTGGACTCGGGTGCAGAAGAAAGTGATAGTCTACATTCGGTTGGAATATCACTGGATTCCATGGAATTGACGACGCCTCGCAAAGAAAAGCTATCTCTCAGCAGAGATTCGGGATTAACGCTATCGGAAGACGACTCAAACAGTAACGGAGGTAACAGTCCAGCACCGAGGAATATTTTACACAGCTCGTCTGCCCCAGCTTGCGCTTTACAACAAGATCAAAAAATAACTTCGCGTTACAACACAAACAATCACAACGTCAATGGTCTTCCGCAACTTAATCAAAGACAACAAAACATTTATTCTAATAAGGCCGAAATGTACAGCACCGTTAATGAGGAGCTCTATACGATGCCATATATAGGTGAACGTTATATACACAATTCAATAAATATAGGAATCTCGAACGGTATTGACGAACGGAATTACGTATCTAAAACCGCTGTACAGCGATCCACAGCAGATATTTATGGTCAAAGTCCAGCGAAATATATCACAGGTTTGGAACCCCAAAAACCACCACGGAGCCACGTCTCCAAAGCAGCCCGAACCTCAAAAGTGTACAGCATGTTCGCGGAAACCCAAGAAGTAGATAAAAATGTGTCCAACAAAAATTTCAACAGAGCGAAGAGCTCCGACAATCTATTAGAGGCGAAACAGGAAGCCATTGATGCAAAACGAGATCTGGTGTCTAGTCAAGAAAACATAGTTTACAGTAACATACACGACCTCGCCATGTTCACGGAGAGTATACAGAGAAATCAGTATCAAACACACCCAGATATCATATCGAATATGAATACTAACTACTCCCGCGTGTACACTGGTTGGGAGAAGAAGAGTGCTAATTATAACAAGGACAATAACAGCTTGTCACAAAAAATTTATGGGCAGGTCATTCAGAAACCCGGAGAACCCTCTCAGAGCAAATCGGAAGAAAAGGCAACACCGGCAGCCACCATTTTTACACGAAATGACTGGTCTCGTCAAGCAGCGAGAACTAAGAGCCTTGAGGTGAACGAAGAGGGGCACACTAACAACGTTGACAAGCCCCGCAACGGAAGCTACGAAATCAACATAATTAATACTTGCCGCAAGAGGCGGTTCGACCCGGCGCACATGTGCACTAAGAACTGCATAACGCTCTCGATGGCGACCACACGAGATAAGGAAAAACAAACAGGTGCTCCTCTGCAAAACTACTCTTACGTTTCAGACATCTCCAGCAGCAACTCCGACGATAGTAAAAAGTGCAGAAATCGTAATTACAACAATAACAAACTGAACCAATCGAAATCTCTCGCGAACATAATCCTGCAAAGCGATTCCAGTAGCAACGATACTTTGTATCAACCGAAAAACTCATTTAACAGCCGATCGACGGAGTCGCCGGCGAGCGAGAACTTCGAGAACTGTTATACGACACAATACATCGAGCCGCTGTACACATCAGTATATAACAGGCGAAGGGATATTTTTCACGAAGAGAAGGCAGCAAACATGTTCTCATCTGACATTTACAAGGCGACGCCTACTGCGGTTCAGCCAGATTACTCCGCAGAAAAGGAACAAAACAATAATAGTAAGAAGCCCCCAGTCATGCCGCCGCCTGTGCCTCCCCGAAAAATGGTATATCAGCGTGTATTAAAGAAATTCCAACCGGTCCACGTGAATAAGGACGACAAATCACGATCCAAATCTGTACCTCCTTTGTATAGAGACCCACCGAACGGTACCGACAAAAACGGCCAAAATGGTATAGCTTTGGACTGTTCTGAATCTGATACGGAATCAGAGTCTTACGTTTGAAAGCATTAAAGTAGGTGCGTGCAATGATTGTGTCTGAACTAGACGTAAAAAAATTAACACTGAAATATGTTTTGTAAAATCAATCTGACAACGTAAAAGATCATCACTTGTTATTTAACTATGATTGTACTCGGAATGCTACTATAACTAGATCTACCTATATTTGTGAATCCCGCCTTATTATTTCTAAAATAATATGTGACCATAACTTGAGTTATTTCGGTGATGTAATTCCAAAGACGTAAGAATAGTTTCGAACTTAATTAGTAGTCGACGTAGAGGATGGTCGAATAGAAAAAAATATTTTAATTTCTTACTTTGTGGATTTTAATATTTAACTTCAGCCACAATTTAGAGTTTTAACGATCGGATAGGTGTGTAGTTTAACGTAAACTTGTTATAATCTACTGTGTCATTTGCGTTAGAGTATTAAATTTAATATAATATTATTATTGAACTATAGTAGAGCTTGTAAATAGTGTATGATTGTGTACCTATATGTACCTACTTACGAAATATTAAATTCATATTTTTAATGAAATATAACTTGTTTTATTTCAAAGTTACAGTTGTTACTAGTTACTCTATTCCTTTTCTGTTTGTTCTATTTCATCCCAAGACTGCTTTTTTGTAGATCCAAATATTATAAACTGCAATCCTGTCATGATATAGACCACTGAACCTGTATAGAATACCGGCCTCCAAGCTGCTGTGTCAGTCTGTAAAAATAATTATATTAATGCAATATGTTCAAAACTGTCTCAAAAATATTAACGTAACAGATAAGCAAACTATTTATTATCAGGGTTTTTCATCAACATAATAACGTACCTTTCAAATGGTTAATATATTTTTCAAATAGGTGCCGTGGTTTCGGATATTACCTTCCGCATATACACAAATTTCGCACTCTCTCTCTTTATAATATTAACATAGAATAATATATATAATATAGTGTAAACAATATAATATAGAATATATATAATATAGAAAATATAGAATAATATAGTCTAAACAATTGTTTAGAATCTATTCCATTTCTTTGATCTGTTTAAAATCTACGCCGTACACTTAAAAATAGCATATGCATTGTTTTAGGACTGGATTTTTTACGGATGAAAATGAAACTAACTTTAAATATTAAGTGATTCTTACTATACACCAGTAAAAGCCATTACGAAATTTATTCTTCTTACCTCATTGTGTTTTGTGAAATATGCTGTTACAAATGGTGACAAGATGCCAGCAGCTGTGATCGCTGCAACCGTCAAGCTCGTAACTCCACCAACAAAATTAGACGTTAAATCGTAGGCGTTGGCTGTACTGGAGACAGTAACTTGTCCATTTAGAGTTAATGCCAAAATTATTACAACAACATAAACAATTGGTGAGAATCCAGGAATAACTAAGCATATTAGCAGGCACCCAGGAATTATGTGTGAGCCAACAGTGGCCAATCTTCGCAACGCTGGTAATTTTAATAAATTTCTCTTTAGCAAAAAATCTCCCCCTGATCCAAACCCAATGCATGCAGTTGAACGAAATAAGTATATAATCCCAGACAGAGCTCCAGTCGCTGATATTTTGTATCCGAGAGCGTTGGACAAGTAAGTTGGCGCGGCGGTTATTACAAAGTAAATACCCCAACCCGTTCCAAAGTTAGCTATCAGTAGAGACCACACTGGCAGTGACGTCAAAATTTTTCGGTACGGTGGTAAAGCCTGAAATCAATGAAAAAATATTTGAAAACGATTTTTATGAAAGCGATTATTTCAATAATGCTTTAAAAATATTTATTACCTTTATCTTTTTCGAGATTTTCGTTCCATTGTTTATATATTTCTTTTCTTCTGATGATATTCTCGGGTGTTTATCTGGCGAGTCGTAAGTAAGAAACCACCACATAATGCACCATATAAAACCGACGATTCCAAAAGTATAAAATCCCCATTCCCATCCAAAAGATTCTATGATTACTCCACACAGCGTCCAAGTAATAAATGTCCCAATAGCACCACTAATGACAGCTCCCAAAAACTTTCCTCTTTCAGTGGGGACGGCCCAATATCTTATTAGTGTGTACGATGATGGGTAAAGAAAACCCTGTAATAAGAAATTATTATTATTACCTTATGCGTGACGTTTCAACAGACTTCAAAAAAGGAAATGGTTCTTAATTAGTTTTTATATTATTTTTTATCTCTGTTACTTCAGATCCCTATCATATATCATATTAAGGGAGATGGAAAATTCTTTTTTTATTTGAGAGGGTATATTCCGTCCCATTTAATTTTGAAGAAAAAATATCACGAGCTAGGAGTAAAAATTAGGAGATGAAATTTTTTCACTCTTAGTGAATGCGCTCCAATTTTATTTATAATTTAGATTTTTTTTGTTAAAATATTTTCATTTTATTGTGTGTTAATCGATGTCTAATGATAACAATCGGGACCAACGGTATAACTGCCACCGATGTATGCAAGCTCTCAAAAATTTTGCTCTTAGCCATTGTTACCAACTATCCAACTATCACACGCGTCCAAAGTTATTTAATTCAGACAATTCCAAATCTAATATTATGAAGTTGAATGGACTTATACGAGAAGTCCGTGTAACTCCGATGATTATAAGTAATAAGAAAAATTTAAAGTACCCACTATAAGTAACTCTCCGAGTTTGGACGCATTCGGTAGTTGAAACGTAAAAATGGCTGGTAGCAAAATTTGAGAGATACCGTGAACTGAGCCACTACAAATTTAAAGCCAATGCAATGAATAAAATTAAAGAAATAGTAAAAACAATGTAAACAGGTACTTGCACTGCAGAATCCAATAACAATTCTGACGACGAGCATCATCACATAACTGTGCTTAGCTGCCATGGGGCTGAGAATTGTGAGCAAAGCGCTTATTGCAACCATAACAAAGCATACTATTCGAGGGCCATAACGCTCTGCAATCACTCCAGCAAAGAAATTAGATACCAAGTAGCCCCAAAAGTAACCACTTAATATTTGTGCCTTTTGAAACGGGGTCCAGTCCAACGTTACTTGTGAATGCTAAACAAATAAAAATAAATAAAACATATGTTTAATAAAGAATTAACAGGAGTTATCAGATATTTGAGGTAATAGCAGACTTGATATAAAACAAAATTGGTAGTATAAATAAAATCTTTTTTTTTCGGTTGAAGCAGTGGCACGTTTTCAAACGCACTAAATTTATTTTTGAAAATATTATCCTATGTTGGGTTTTATAAAAAGCCTTTTTTTCGTGAATGATCACCACTGAGAAGTTACAGTTTTGTTTGACATTAATATGAGATCTGTTGAAATGATCCTTTTCACTTTGGTAACTCAGCTCAATATTTCAGTTGCGATAACTTTGGATTTTGGATTTGTAGCAAATAAAATGAGTAATTTTTCAGAGCTTCTTATTAACTGGAAAATTATATTAGAATAAGTACGCTTATCATTGTCTACATCCTTATACCTTTATGACTATCTTATACCTTTATAGGTCACTGATTACCAGCCCTCACTTCGCTTCGGGGAAACTTGATTTTTACGGTCAGGAAGTATTTGGTGCTCATTTTTATTACGCATAAATTTTCCCTGATGTCATACATCACAATCTTTCTTGTAAATCAGTGTTTCTATTGATAAAAACGTTAAGAGGACCAGTGCATCGTTTTTGTTTTTGAGATTATCGCAATCAGACATTCAGATAATTTGTTTGATAGCAAATCAGAATAATGTATCCTTTAAACGGTAAAAGGATTTTTCAAATAGGTACCGTGGTTCTGGAGATTACTTTCCGCGTATACTGAAGCTCACAAATTCGCACTCTCTTTATAATATTAGTATAGACTCTCGATTTCATCAGTGATGAACTACATAAAATGATTCGACTGACGATAATACATGAATACTGATACATAATACTGAAATAAGTTCTTGTTTGTTAGACTTAGCTCATAGAACAATGAATTGGAGTCCGGTGATAGCTATTGTAGGTTTTTACTTGAAAGTTATTATTTAAAAAGTATAAATAAATATTTTGTAACATTAACAAGACATACTTTTAAGGTTTTTTTGTATCTTAGGCACATTTTACAAAGAGTCACTAAACAATTTTGCAAAAAAATATTTAAGTTACTGACTTACTTCATAGAATGTAGTATTCATTCGAACCATAGCGACTATGTTAATGCTGATATTGGTTCGTAACATGTAATTGATACAAGAGTTGGAGAATATCATCAGGGCTATAACCCAGCGACATCCTATTTTATCTGCAAAAACAAAAAAAAATACGAAAGTTATTGGAATTTATTAACACATAGAAATGGTCGCCGACCTCCTTAATGGAGATGGCACTTGAAGAAGAATTAACACATACAAAAATATAAATTGTTATTTGCACTTAGTAATTCAAATTTTTTGACAACTTTACTGATATATGTTTTTAGCCGTTTATAGGCACAATTTTTGATAAATAGCAATATAAAATTAGATACATATTTTTGCCTTATTGTTTTGTTTTTCCTTTTAGGTAAGGTTAGGTAAGATGTTTCTTGGGAATGGTAGAATTTTTCAAATACTAGGTATACAGGATATTGCAATTTTAGAGCTGACTAATTCTCAAAAATATATATATATATATATATTTTATTTCTCTGCACGACTGCTTTTAATGGTTAGGGGACTCCGCAAAAAGTCTTAAATCAGTCATTTCTAAGCCCCTTGTCACATAGCTTGTACTTTTACAGATTTTCCTGTTCTAACAACTAGATTATAAAGTCAAACAATTGAAACCTGAACTTGGCACTTTTTGGTATGAAATCATGTTATATTTTTATTGTTGCAAACTGGCAACTCTGGGCATATAAATCATTTTTATCTTTAGTTATTTTTTCTTATATGACAATCGGTAAACAAATTCACTGGGCGATAATTGACTATTGATAATAACTAATTTATTATTACTTTCATGTAACTCCTAGGTTTTCGAATCTCATGTATTAGTATTAGTCTAGTTTAATATTACTCTTAGATATTATAGAACGATAAAGGTATTGATGTTAATTGTCCAAATGTGTTTAGTTGAAATTTTTGAAATTTGAATTTTTTTTCAATAATATTTTATTCGAAGTTGATTTTACAAACACTTTTCGAACGTCAAACTTCGCCATCGCTTCAAATAATCCCTACCGTGAGTGGCCCCGAAATAAGAAGCGGCATGAAACTCCTCAGGAGTTTTTTTCCTACTCACACTAGTGGTGTGTTGTGTGTGAGTATGTGTGTAAGAGTAAGTGATTGAAATAAGTGAAACACGCGTAAGTTTACTCTTGTTATATTAGCGCAAACGACAGAGACGTGCCACTGTGGAAGCGTCGCTGGACCACATTTATCAAATACTAAATAATTATGTATGTTGTAGATGAAAAGTATTGCTGGCGCCTTGGTGAGATATCTCGAGGACGGATACTTGGTAATTTGAGCAGAGTAATGTTTCCACAAAATTTCACTGTTAACAATAATTACAAATGAATCGTGTGACAGTTCCCAGCAGAGAGGCACTAGTCTCCAACATGTTTCTAACACAAATAAGGCCTGCCGTAGCGCCTTTCCTTTAGGTCGCTCCGTTGTAGCACGAGTTGCCGAGTCTAACGACAGTGCTGCCATCACTTGAGCCACGTGCCACGTTCCATTTAGCAACTGTATTTACAACTGTCTCCGACATGTATATGTTACTATAATGACAGATACAGTATTACCCCGTTAAAAAAAATATATGTTCCTGTCTTTAACACACAGGATGCCACGTCCGTCGCATCTTGGTTGCAAAGATCTATGTACTGCGTTTTGCGCGAAAACATAATTACAAGTTTTTAAGTCTGGTTGTACACATATAGATTTATTTGAATGAGACAATTTGATTGCTCGAAAACTTTTCAAAATATTACGTAGTTTTTGAATGTATCACTAATGAGTTATAGGTTGCACCTAATAAAAATCTGCCGATCTAGCGTACGTCGTTTCGGCTGCGTTAACGCAGTTATCGCTACGAGCGGCTTCTCTAAGGCCATTACAGCATGTTAGAGAATTCGTCTATCCAAGATGATGAAGTCGCGAATAGTCGAGCCTTGAGCGCTACATTCAGTGATCTGTACCACCTTTTCTACCACCGTTGCTCTGTGGGTAATATGGAGTTGTTCAGATTTTATTTATACCTAGCAACTTTATGAGTTTTATATGAATATAATCATAAATAGAATGTGTGAACTGTTTTGGTAAATATGATCTCCCCCTAATGGTCAATATGTCACAAAAAATAGTTTTTAAATTATATTGCGATAAAACTGTTTTTAACTTAATATTACTATCAGTAGATAACTGTGATAGATACTTATCTTACTCCTGAGCTAATGCTAAATCTTAACAATCTGAACAACCGACTCTCGACGCGCGATGAACGTCGGCTACTATATCGTTCTACCATTTATGTGTTTCAACGTCGATAATGAATTCACTGATCAAACCGAGTTGCCAAATATATCATTGCTATTTTTAGAAAACGCGTTAGTTAATGATTGCGATCGTCAGTTGATAACTCTCGATTAAATTTTGGAAGTATTCGACTGCTAAATGCATTCCAAAAAAATTCGCAGTCATATGCGGAATATCTGCTCAGTTCGTGACATAGCCTTGGAGGCTTAGAGCCATAGAGTGCTGTACCTGCTATCGTTTTACCTGCTGATAGATAGGTAATGTCATGGAAACGCGGAGTATGGTAACGGTCGGCAGAATGAGAACGGTTACGTAATTCCTCCTTGACGATACTATATCTATAGGGAGGCAAAGATCTTGCTTTAGCGTGCACAGGGAAACCTGTTGTTTCTATAAAATAGTAAACATAATTACAAGACCTCCCCTTAAAAGTAACAAATTTAATGATATCGGGATATTTATTTATAACATCACAATCGGGATTGTTTTTATCCTCAGTACAAGTAGAGGATTACCATAATTAATAATAGTTGTTAAGATATTAAAACTAGTGAGCTGATCTATCAGTTACAGTACAATATCACTTGCAAGAACGACATAAATGTAGGTTGAGAGACAATAACTTTGTAGCATAGGTTTTAAATTCAATACCATTGGTGGTATCACTTTATAACGGGAACACTTAAGATTGTTAAAACCCTTGTTGGTTTCTGAAATGACCGAAATCTTTCTGCCGGTATCAACCAAAAATCGATAACCACTATTTTAATCACTATAACAAAAGCTGTATAAAGTGTGACGGTGTTATCGTGCAGATATCCACCGCTGATATCTGCACCGAACCTAGTATTCCTTTTTTGGGAGTTCCAGGCATAGGACTGAATACTCTTTTGAATACGTTCTTTGAAGCGATAGTGATAAAAACATACCCAATAAGGCTTTGAGGAAGAATGCAATCTAGTCTAACGATCAGGCCATAACGAGAATCTCCTACTCCTGAACTTCTCCAGCTTGTCGATTAGCTATTTCCGCCTATAGTATGTTGCTCGTCGACTGGTCTGTATCAGCGCTATTACGAACAGATGCCAGATGCAGCTGTTGATTCTCCGTTATCTTATCAGCAATCGTAGACAGATTATCCATTTCCTTGATTTGTAAGAGTACGAAAAACTGCTCGAACTGCTCTACCATAAAATTCGAAATGTTTCATCCGAAATCTTCTTACGTGTAAGGAGCTTGCGACACAACAGTTTGGACGGCATCTGGTTGAATAACTCTATATTACCGATCACTTTTTACATTTAGCAATTATTGGACTCTTCGTAAATTGCAAGCTATTTATTCTTGAGGAGTCCGTATTTGTTGGGGTCGGGGGGGTTTTAATAATACGTTAAGTAATTTGAAGTGATGACGTTAAATTTAGATTCATTAATGATCTTTTGGGGAGCGGAAACGGGCTCTGCCCTAAACACCACACCCGCGGTTACACATAAAAAGGTTAATATCACAATAGATCAGTACGTGGTCTTCATTGTCAAGGCCCCAGTCTCCAAATGTGTTTAGTGTATGTGTTTAGTCTTGTATATGAGCATATGTGTAAGGGTGAGTAACGGAATTAACTGAACACACGTCAAGTTTACTTAAGGTTTATTAGAGCAACCGACCAAAATGAGACACTACGCAAGCGTCACTGGACCGCATTTGTTAATACGAAATAATTATGTTTATGTAATTATAATGATACTCTACAACATTATAATAATTGGATTGTCATACGTCGATAGCTTTACCATATATCTGAATTTTTTTATTTCATTCATGGCAACGTACCAAATTTCCCAAGTCCCTATCTAATGCTTCAATTATAGCTATTTTACAACACTGAGTAGGGCTTCTGACAAACAAAAACATTGTACTAATAACTATAAAAGAGTCAGTTACATTTTTGATACGCACATTATCATTTGATTATACTGAATATGTGACCTCGGCAATTGCGATCAAAAATAGATTTTAGTAAACTATACTTTTGGAGATTAAATTCAGCCTATTATGGCACAAACATACATATACTGATGATTTCACACTTCACCCCAACACATAATTTTTAATTCTTAAATTTTTAACTTCTGGATTTATAAAACTATTTATCAGAAATGACCTGCATCACCTGTATACATTAGTAACGAACAACAGCACACTTTTAAAATTAATAATAAATACTGAATCGATGCTACTTTCACGAAGCTTGACTAACAAAAGTAAATTTGGTCGAAGTCAACCTTATTATTATACCTACCAGAGTTATCAGTGTACCACGTGAGATACATTATATAATATAATGAGATAAAATATACAAAGTAATGGTAACAAATAGGTAGACATTTGTTTCAGCTAAATGTTTTCAATAATGTACAGGTAAAAACTTGCTTAAACCATACAAAATACTGCTTTGTTTGTGCAAATAATGAGCCACTTATAACTACCAGGCTATTATTGAGGTAATTCTAATGTCCTGAATATTAAAACAATGTTAATATTTTGTATCGCGAACATTGTCTCTACATTATGCCTATCGACGATGTAGTAGCATGTATAAAAACCTTTGTATGTTCTATCTCTCTGTTTCTCCATAGCGATATAATTTTTGTGGTTAGAGTAGAACACAGGCAATTTAATCGTGTAGTTCGGTCTCTCTCTATTTTTCAACCTTAAAATTCACATTTGAACAAACAAGACATAAAATTTACAGCGCTACATGTCAACATTTTCAGCTGTATTCTTGTTTATCTGTTGTACAATTACATAAATAGAAGTGGAGGTAATAACATAAAACTAAAATACGCTTCCTTTTAGTTCTGTCGGCCTTTTGCTTTTCTATTTTCTTTTATTTTTCTTTTCTTTTTCTTCTTTTTCTGTCGTTAGACAGTTAATTCGAAATGCTGAATGAAGAAGGTACGAAGATAGGTAAAAAATAAAAAATAAGCACGAAAAGGAGAAAAATTAAGTAAAATTTAATCAAATCCAAATTTTAATACGTAATTAATAACTGTTTGTCCCTGAAAGCTACACAGCTACCCTTTTCCTTTTCTGTTTGTTCAAGTTTTTCTAAAGCCTACATTTATGTGGAGCCAAATAATAGGTCTTTACCTATGAAATTGCCGTTCGGCTGTACTGGCCATTTTAAATCAAAATATTTTTTTTTGGCTGATAATTCTAATTTCAAATTAATTTTATTTTTAAAACATGGAATTATTTTTTCTAAAAATCGTCATTTGTTTAATAGTTAGTGTTTTATTTTCAACGCATTCGAACATTTTTCGTCATCATGGATACGTTAAAAATTCGAGTAATTATGGAGTATGAGTACCGTCATGGCAGCAAAGCGGCACAAGCGGCACGCAACATCAACGACGTTTTCGGAGCGAACACTACAAACTAACGCCCCACCCTTTATTGGTTTGCCCGCTTCCGTTCTGGAAATTTTGACCTGAAAAATGAACCCCGTGGTCGTCCGAAAACTTTGGTCGACATTGACGAATTAAAGGCGATTGTGGAAGCTGATGAAACTCAATCTACGGCTGAATTAGCAGCAGATTTCGACATTAGCATCAAAACAATATTGGTCCATTTGCGTTAAATTGGCAAGGTAAAAAAGCTTGACAAATGGATACCCCACGAACTTAATGATCGCCAGCGCGAAGTATGCGTCGAGACGTGCCTTGCACTGCTCAACAGGCATACAAATGAAGGAATTCTGAACCGCATTGTTACTTGCGGCGAGAAATGGATCCTGTTCGACAATCGTAAGCGCTCAGCAAGTTGGTTGGACCCTGTTTCAGCACCCATACAATGCCCTAAACGAAAACTTACCCCTAGAAAAGTGATGGTCACTTTTTGGTGGTCTAACGGGTGTAATTCATCACAGCTTCTTACCAAACGGGACGAGCATTACTGCAGATGTGTATTGTGAAGAACTGAACACAATGATGGCGAAGTTGGCACGTCCCCAACTAGCTTTGGTCAATCGTTCGGCTCCACTGCTCCTGCACGACAACGCGCGACTTCATACTGCACAGCAGACGGTCTCTAAGCTACAAGAACTGGGGTTGAAAGTTCTCCGTCATCCGCCGTACTCACCAGACCTTGCGCCTACAGACTTCTACTTTATCCAGAATTTGGATAACTTCTTGGCGGGAAAAAAATTCAATACCCGAGAGGCAGTACAAAATGCATTTGAAGAATTTGTTGTCTCCCGTCCAGCTGATTTTTTCAAAAAGGGCATCAATAAGCTACCAATGCGTTGGCAAAGATGCATTGATTTCATGAGTGATTACTTTGATTAATAGATTTAAAAAATATAGAAAAAAAATACGCTTCATTTATTTCATGAAAAACGGCAATTTCATAGGTAAAGACCTATTATTAAAAATTACAATCCCGTGTACAATGAACCTGTGTAGAATTCCGGCCTTCAAGCTTTTACGTCAGTCTGTATGTTAATGTCCATTATTTTTATGTCCAACATTATCCACAGTACACAGTATTAAATTTATTGATTTTAGCAAAAGGTTTTATTTATTGTTTTGGAAAAAACAATACCATATCTTTCCAACTTTTAACTTTATTTATGTTGCACTAGTAACCAGCTCTCGGATCGCTTCGAGAAACATTATATTCGTTACCTTTACTATAATCTTACCAAAATTGGAAAAGCCAAATAAAAATGAAACTAAATTAAATGAAAATTTAACTAAGTTAAATAAACAAAATATAGCTAAGTTATGACTTTGGCTTTGTACTATGCTCAGTAAGTAATCAATTTTTTTGAACGAGTAGCAGTCGGATATTTGGAGGTTATTCTATCAACCTCATCTTACGTTACAACCAATTTATTGTATTTGAAATGCATTTGGATCCATACCAAAGTGTAATACAAATAAAGCTTTACCTGTATACATTAGAAACGAAGAACACTACACCATTTATATTTTAAATTATAATAAAATATGACCACTATCCACTATGTATTGCTATTATGAGAACATGAAAAACCATCTTTTTGCTAATGAATAGTTCTTAAATACTATATGGTGTTACATCCCCAACTTTGGTTAACAAAATTTAATATGTTTCAAACACTCTGAAACACTATGAAAACATCAACATTACATTGTGGGTAATCTTCAGTGTTCAGGGAATTATAGGTACTCGTAGCTAAAAAATAAACAGTCTGCCTTCTGTCTGGCAAGCCGTTTATTCCAAATGTTCTAAGATTGTCTGCAGAAATACCTGGCCTGTCGTAATTGAATTTTGAGAGATTTATCTATTTCTATCCATATTTATATAGTACTTAAATCTGTTGAACTTCTATGTGTGTCTCGAGATAACTCAATATATGGTAGTATAGACACTCATATCGGCTTAACCGATCTTAATCAAAATTGGTAGATACGTAGTGAAAACATGTTAGGTTATATAAAATCTATCTATATAAATCTGTAATGTCTCTCTGTTTGTACGTTCCATTGTTTGTCAAATTTCATGATAAATATTCGTTTTATGGCACACTGACATCAATTTGATCATTTTGAAAATTTTAGTCTGTCTGTCTGACTGATTGTATGTTCTGTTATAACTCAACAATGGCTTGACCGATCTTCATGAAAATTGGTATGTAGCGAGAACACGTGATTGGGAAAATGATACGCTATATAAAATATCAGTAAACCTAATGATGTCTGATCAAGGAAATTTATATTCCAACACGAACGAAGTCGGACAGGGTCTAGTATGAAGATAACTTCTTACTAATACAGCAGATAATACACAAAGATATGATCCTTATCATATCGTGCAAAGTATCTTATTGACTGAACGATATTTCACGCGAAGTTATCTAAAACCATATATCCATACTAACCGATTAAGACAATACTAAAGATCAATTTTAACAGATAGCCCTGAGTGGTTAATATAAATGTACATGACAATAGAGGCGACCGCTGAAACACGAAGAAAAACGAAGTGTCCAAAGAAAGACGTAAAGCAAGTACAATGAAAAAGCTGGTAGTTTGTTTTTGTAATAACTACACTAACAAAATGAGTAAACTAACCGTGCGTGTCCAACTCCGCAAAATAGTGTAGCACCACTCTCGTTCTACGATGTCGTAAAAACCGGCTAATAGGATCGACCCAGAAGATGAGCAGCAGCATCTCTCCGTATACTATAAACGTCAACTGCGGTCACCAACTCTCAATGGCCAAACCAGGTGACTAAGGCCCTCTCCATGGTAGCTACATAGAAATCTAAGCACTAGTCAGTAGCGGCGCCACTATACCCGGTTGCGGTAGCAGCTACGGTAACGAGATCGAGGAACTTCGATCATCAACCTCTGCACTTATTAACGTACAATACCAGAACACTGAGAACCAATGATGACCAAACTGGAGTATTTTGGGATTACTTGAAGTCTGAAAGCAGGAGGAACACACGGTAATACGCGAATCCCAAAACTAGCTCTATCACCGGGAAGGCGAACATCTATCCTAGGGCAGTGCCAAATTTGTTGTCCGCAAGTCTCTGGTCGATAATATTGTGCAAGTAGGGGGTATGTCGACAAATTTAGTGTACCTTATACTTAGAATATGTCAACAGTATTCGCTGAAGGTTATCCAGGTATATGCACCGACAGCAGCACATCCCAAAGTTGATGTTGAGACAATGTATGAGGACGTCAGTAGAGCCATATATTTGTATATACCTCAAAATCTTATTTCACAGGTGTGATGGGTGACGGAACGAAACAACCGTGGCCATTTTGTCTTTAGTGTCAATTTTACATTTAGTGGTATACTGTGTACAATACATAACATATAGTAGCATACCTTATGATATTAAGAGTCTTTAAATGCTTTAAGAACTTAATCACACAAGGTTGCTTTATCCGCAAAGTAAGCAACGTATTTAATGTGCTAATAATTAGCTTAAGTACGATTAAATGTAGGTAGTCGCAGGTAAGATTATTAAACAATTGTTCAACAGCGCTTTTATCTTTAACAAAATCATATTTATTTGCATTTTCGCGACAATATTAGGTGTATATCAGTACATTGTAGGACAACAGTAATTAATTATGTATCAACAGATGTGATAAAACAATGTTATCATTAAAACGTTATCATAACCTTGTTGACCCTTATCATGTAGTTGACGCATGCCAGCATGCTATGCATGAGCATGCCAGGAATATAATGGCGATGTTCAACCGGGTAGTCATCGCAATTATGACCTTCAGTGTTGACTTCTGAGTTGTTACTCCCTAGGGAGTGCCGCTAGCGCCCGTCTTCCCCAAGACGGGCTCGCATCCGATGAAGGCATATAGGCCGCAGGGCCAAAGCTAACCTCAGGAGGTGCTTAGAGGGTAAGCACCTAAGTAATCGCAAGTCCCATATAACCAGCGCAGCCGGCTGTGCTGGTATTCATGAGAATTCACCACCACCCCTCCCGCACATCCTCAGAGGGTAGCCCTTTCTCCTTACTTAGGCGCAAAAAAATAATAATGACAGGTCATTCGATCGACGGCTGTTACCTGGTGCACATGTTGTGTTGTGAAAATATTGAAAGTCTTATTTTAATTTACGCATATCGCCTCCACCTGGAGTCTTATTTTTCTGAATATCGCCTCTCGGCTTAAATATTACTATTATTATTATTATTTCTAGTATTCAATAGTTTCTTCACGTTTTGCAAGGTGTTTCTGGCAATTTCAATTCTTATTCTAATTTCATCATCCGGTTCCCAGTCCTCATTTAACGAACAGCCGAGATATTTGTATTTGTTAACTCTTTCTATGGAATCATTTCCCAATCGCAAAATTGCTGACGAATTGAAATGTTTACCAAGAATCATGAATTTAGTCTTAGTTGTGTTAATTTTTAGTCCATATTTCAATAGTAATAGATTCAATTTTCAAAGCATAATTGGAAGGTCATTTAAGCTTTCTGCCAAAAGGACGGTATCATCTGCATAACGAATGTTCTTTATCGGTTTATCATTTACACGAATGCCCAGGTCAAGATCTTCAAAAGCTTTTTTGAAAATTTTTCCAAGTATACGTTAAATAGACAGGGGGAAAGGAGACAACTTTGTCTCACTCCCTTTTTGTATTTTAAACTCTTTAGCTAATTTGTTATTAATTTTTATTCTTGCTTTTTGTTTCCAATATAAATCTATAATAAAAATGAATGTTTGTCTTCTTTTTATGCCTTGGGCATGCAAACGAGCAGACGGGTCACCTGATGGTAATTGTTCACTGCCGCCCATGGACACTAGCAACACCAGGGGCGTCACCAATGCGCTGCCGGCCTCGAAGGAAATGATAGATCCGCTTCTTAAAGGATCCCATGTCATAGCTGGGAGGAAACACCGATGCAGGAAGTTCGTTCCACAGTTCGTGAGAACCGAACTGTGGACGAATGCCAGGTATCCAGGTGGTGTTGATGGAACCTGGTACTCCGTGATGTGCAGTGATTACTGAATTGAACTGTTATATTTTAGTTTTAATTGTTAATTATGTACTATTTTTATTTGTAAAACTGTTGTTATTGTTGGAAATTAATTTTGTTTATGATATCATGCAAGTTGTCGTATCACAGTAATTTAATGGAATAATTTTATTTATAACTTAACTAATAACAGATGAAACAAATTGATACTCTCCATAAATTTGAAGACTATTTAAAATAAGCCAGTTTAAGCCAATAAATGACTTGATTATATACTTTTCCTGAATTTATACTTACTCTAGAGTCTATGAGATAGAGTAATTCTATTTTGGTGGCACTGATTTTAAATTTTGGTGGTCAGTTTGGATATTGGTGGAGGATTTTCAATTTTTGTGGTTACACTAGATTTTGAACTCAAATATCTCAAAAAGTTATCAAGATTTTCTTAGACCTCTTATAAATTCTTAAAGCTAGGACATTCTATTTTCATACTAAGTCCTTAATTGTGACAAAAATTTAAGATAAAACTTCGCCACCAATATTGACAAAATGATTGATTAATTTTGAATTAGAATATTGAAGAATACCTATGTAATTGTGCGTGATTGGAATTTTAAATTGCTAACAACTCAAGTCAACATCCGCGTAATTTATCTATATTTGCTAACTGCAAGTACAAAACTAAAATTTTATAAAAAATAATGTACTTACTTTTCGTCAGTTTTCCCAAAGGAAAAAAAAATTTGAAAATCATTTTTTAGGTGACACTTTATTTTGAAAACTCCCGAAACAAACGAACTTCTTTGTCGTTTTTACCTTCGTATTTATTGATCAACGAATTAAACAAGTCAGTGCCAGTACGAGTCTGCCTGCGCTCTTTGCGAAGTTCATAAGAATTAGTGATGCACAACGCATTAGTCATGCCCTTGGTATTACTAATGGGCGACGGTGACCACTTACCACCAGGTTTGTCTGAACGAACGAACAGTCAGCTATTTGCATTAAAAGAAATGGACAACATTTTATAAGTTTATATTAAAAACCGTAGTAGTAAGGCAGGTAGGTGAGGCTATTATGACGTTTTCGTGTAAAAACTTAGCCACCATTCTCAGTGATCATTTGCACAAATAAAGTTGGAGGTTTAGCCAGCTAAAAAGTGAACAAGGTTACATTTTACCGTGCAAAAACATTTCTTACGAAATAAAAATTTGTAGCGGAAATAATAATTTAACTTTTACAGATAGATTATATGTTTATTTATATATTTATAAGAAAGTATCAAAGAAGTAAATGGGCATCTATTCTCTATGTATAAATCTGGATTATTCCATTCATGGGTAATGATTTTGTAAGTTAATACTGTTTCATTAATTTCAGTTGATTATAGCCTAATACCAAGTAATATCAACCGGAAGTATCATCGCATAGATTCAATCGGAAATTAAGTAGCGTTGACAAATTTGGTATTACTTTGAAAGTGGAAGGGAGAGTGTATAAAACCCCTTGCAATCAAAAACCAAGATATTCTCAGTTTAGTTCTAATGGCAACAAGTTCAAAGACTGAATATTGTGAAAGAGTAGTGATAATAGTTTCGGTTACGGATATTAAATTATTTTGAACTTAGACAAAATGCATAGTGTATTTACATGGTATATGTATAGTTTAAATTTATTTCCAGCTACTATTAGGTATTATAACTACAGAAAAAAAACAATAAATTTAAAAAGTACATAAATAAACATATCTAAAAGTGAAAGTCACCCGGCCAGTGACCCGGCGTAAATTTGTCACAACGTATTATTTAGACTCTGCCGCTATCCGAAATTATCCGAAACTTTTTTATCGGATTCGGTTACAGATACGGATATATTTTTATTTCGGATATCCGACAATTTCGGTTACGGTTACAGAGCTCCATAACAACCCTGCTCCTGAGCTGTGAATATATGAACATAAGCACCCATAACCATCCGTAACAAATATGGCATCACCAAAAAGGTAGCATATTTTAAAACCCAAATTAATAACTATGTACATTTATTATTCCAACCTTGAATGCGAATGTAATCCTATACAGAGTTATATATGTATAAAAAATTGTATTTCAGGAAAATGATATAAAAATCACACAGACTACACATTAACAATTATCTACATTCTTTCACATTTATAATTCTACTTACACTGAGTGCTCATAAGTATTTTAATAATTGTGCAAAATGTCCACGTTTTAAACTAACGATGTTAAGGTGTTAAAGTTTCTTTCACAGTTTCAGTTCACGAGCAGCGCTGTTTGAACAGGTCTGCTACACTGACAAATAAAGAACGTCGAATCTCACTCCATAAAAATAATGCTATGGCGTTAGATCTGGTGAACGTGTTTTTACCAGAAATAAAGCTCTACTCGTAGCATCAGTTTGACGGTTATCAAATGCGTGAGGCGCATGTTATGCAAAAATACTGATTGATTACTTCGATGACGCGTTAACACACACACCCACACATTAATTATACACATCAGTAGCACCAGTTCGTTCGTTAATTGATGTTTTTGGTTGACCAATATTTAGTTGTCTTTAGGGATAATTTTTAGAGACTGATTTTTTATTTTATTTTTCTCTTGGATGTATTCAGTAAGAGTATGTAGTACAAAAAATGTGGCATATAACAATAAGAGCGATAAAAAGGTGTTGATAACCTCATAAGGCAGTTAATAAAATGCTTAAATTCTAATAATAATTTAATTACCTTATTTACAATAACATAGCACGCATTTATACATATCATCACAGTCATAAATACATACAAATAAAAAAATGTTTTGTGTACGAAATTCACACAACAATTTTAAATCTATAAGGTTTGTAATGTAAGACACGAATTTCTAACATTAATTAAACTTTTATCATTTTATGTCAAACGAACGAAAGGTGTTATCACCGACGCGTTGCCCGCCAAGAATGAACCGAAATTTCGTGTTCAGTCATGAAAGCAGTTATATATATATATATATATATATATTACAAACAATGGCAAGTTTTATTTATAAAATAATATTATCAACCTATATTTTAGGCAAAAAAGGTTCTTTTAGCCATTTTGAAACTTTATTTAAATGGAAAAGAGAGCGTTGGAATAAACACAAATATAAAATCTTACAAAGGAATATAATAACTACACTCAAGTAAAACAGTACTTTTGTTGTTTTTTTTTTTTGGAAAAATATAAAAGGCGCCTATAGACAACATAATATGTCCATGAATTAACATTGAATAGTTAATACGATTCTAATCAAATGTAATAAATCACAAGCCATGTAATTTTTTTTCATACTGTTCAATACTCAATATACCTACTCAATATATATACTTAAGTATTTCTCTATGCTTTAACGGGTATGGTGACGTTGGTATCATTGGAATTTGCACTAGGCCTTTTATTCCTGTCCTCCTCGACTGCAGGGGCGACATAATTCCAGGACTGAGTCTCCCCAGTACCAAATAAGATGAAATAGACCGCCGACGCGATATACAGAGATGCACCTGTGAGGAACACCGGTCTCCACTCCGCAAAACCATTCTGGAATAAACACACGGAACGTTACTTTTCTGTTAGCGCTGTAATATTCTTAGTATTAGTAGTATAACTGTAATATTAGCGTGCTTTTTAATCCAGGATAAACTTTAAGCACCCTGGATGTTACGATTTTCGAAAATGATGAGTCCGAAATTCGTGTCCGGGAATAGTATTTACACTACTATCCGTTTTTAAAGTAATACATCCGATAAAAGAACACAATCTGTCCCTTTCGTAGGTCGATTGAGATTGATTCTGTATTAATGTACGTGTATTGAATATATCACATATTTATTAATATAGATTAAAAATAACGGATATTGAATTATACTGATTTTTTCATCTAATATGGATATATTAATAAAGTACTTAAGGAGTTATATCTAAGTTTTATTTCGTGTAATAATTATCTATTCAAATGTCTGCTATTTATTTTTAAATAAGTAGAACTTTTGTAAGTATTTATATGTTATTTATTTAATTATTCAGTACACACATACTTTTGCAAAGTGTAATATTAAGGACCTTAAAAATGTACAAAAGTACCGCTTATTTCTAAGAAATTTATTCCAGCAGACCTACGATTAGAGACTTCATATGGAGAGGTAGAATTTTTATTATGTTCTGGTAGAATTTTAATATATTTAATGTGAGCCTCGACTAAAATTGTTAAATAAATACAGACCACTCGTTAAAATATTTTTTGTAGTGATACATAAATTATAATTTAATTGTATTAATTTTAGCACAACACAGGGATGTTTTACGAAGTGGACAGTTAAAATCGGGCTTGTGTGTTCCCCTACTTTTGATTATAATGTACGTACATATGGCCGGACTCCATACAATTTCGAACATTTCTACTCAACTTTCTGCGTTAAGTAATTCTGGAGTAAATTGGGTATCACAGAAAGAAAAACACATTGACACAAGTTCTGAACCCCAAAAAACCTCGACTACGTCTTGCTTTTTCCAATAACGTGCGGAACGAACCAAATAGGTGGGATTGCGTGTGGCATGTTGGGCTCATCTAAAAATTGTTGGACTCATCCGTGCCAGCTATGCTGATTAGGCTGCTAGGGTCTTTTCTCGATGGGCGGTCGTTCGTAGTATCGGTTGAGAACGCGACCTCAGACCCTCGCCCAATATGTGTGGGTGTACCACAGGGGAGCTGTCTATCGCCAGCACTGTACGCGTCATACGCCAACGACATCCCAACTCTTGAGGGACACCTCCAAGAGTGGGAATGCGATGTGGTTCTCGCGCTGTAAGCTGACGACAGCGCGTATTTCCTATCATACCGTAAAGCTGAGCCAGCGATCTCGCGAATGCAGCGCTTGTTGGACCTTCTGCCTACTTGGTTGGACAAATGGAAGATAGCTGTCAACGCCGATAAGACGGTCCCTGTTCTGTTCAATAAGTCGCGTAAGGTGATGGCGCCGCTTCGCTTCCGTGGCCGGGAGGTGGTGTGGCAGCAGTTGACTTACGCAGTGCCAGCATGGTACGCGTTGGTATCAAGGTGACAGGGAAAGCTCCTGCAGGCGCAGCAAAACCTGGCTCTTTAGCGATCGCGAGAGGGGGCCGGTACGTCCGGAACTTAGTGGTGGCGCGTGACCTCAAGGTGGTGAGGATAGAAGAACATGTGGTCCATTTGGCAAGGTCGATGTTTGACCGCGCCGATAACGGACCACATGAATCTCTAAGAGGGATCGCGCCGTTCCACGCTTGACCTCCGGAGTGCTACCCGCTTCCGCGGCAGCTCTTAAAGTCGGACTAGCTCCCAACTCATCTGGGGAGCTACTGGCTGCGACCTGACTAGCCTTACGGATAAGATTCCCCCCGCTAAACAGCGGGGTT
>PDGT01000086.1:879793-1004560 GCA_003671415.1 Megathymus violae
CACTGGGAGACTTTGTTCTCCCGAGTCCACGCCCGGGTAAAAAGAATGACCTTTGAGACCCGCAGATCCCCGCCACATAAGCCAAAAGGGCAGTGGCGTAGGAAGACCCAGTAGTAGTAGGTGGGATTGTTGTCAAACATTAACATATTTTATGTAAAAAAAACAAACCCCACTAATTAAGCCTCAATCGAATCTATGTATACATATAAAAAAATTCTAACTGATTGCTTTCTGTACAAGAGCGATATATTATTAAGGGCCTTTATTAACGCAATAGAACACAAAACAACAGTTCTTAGAATTTTTGTCTGTTTGTCTGTGCATTTGTTCGTGATAATCTCAGAAACGGCTTAACCGATTTCGTTACGGTTTTTTGGTTTTCACTAATGTATTGTAGCCAGCATCACTTAATATTTAAAGTTCGTTTCATTTCAATCCGTTCATAAATAAAAAAAATATTAATTAATTTAAAATATTGTAGGTACTATTTCTTAGCGTAAGGCGTAATTTTTCCGAAGCGAAGCGAGGGCAGTTTGCTACTTGTAAATAAGAATCTATGAGTTATTATCAGAGTATAATTAATAAGTTATTCCAAAGAAATAAGTTATGTTTACGTGTAATTAATCCTGCTAACCGCATGACCGTTAAAATTAATAACCCTTTTCTTGTAATAATCATATTTGTAACACTTGTGCTATAATCGACACCATCAATTAATACTTAAATGAGTTATTTATACCTAATAAAAGCTACAATGTGTATTTTACAATTTCACAATTTTCGCATATTCCGGCTCTTTGTTATAAAAATAAATTAATGATACGCTTTACTACTGTTACATTATTTATCACAATTACATCTATTCCATGTTCTGTAATTATATATATCGACAAAATTTATTGCTTTAAAATAATAATTAATAACATAATAATAATAACGGCTTGTTAAAATTGTTATTAGCCAGGGTGGAAACTCTGAGAGGTTGGATGAGTGGTCAATAGAAGAAAAAATTCCGTTATTAGCGTAACGAACAACATAATGATTGCTGTTTAACTATAAAAGGTGTCAATACCATAACGCGTACATATTATATTATTGCGGAGTATTGTGAAATAGAAACAATAAACAAATTATTACACTTTATTGGGCCCATAATTTAACTTTATCAAAAACAAATACAAATTTGATTAAGTGAAGCAAACGTAACGTAAGTTTGTTTTTTTAATAATTTACAGCCTTAAAAACCCTATGACGCCAGTCAGGTAATCTTACCCTAAACTACTTTGATTCGAACTTAAGCCTTTTTTATCATGAGTATCTCTATTGTGCTTATTAATACATTTTGTGATATGTTTTTTTTATTTAAATAATCGAACAGACTAGCCGCCTGATAATAAGTGGTCACCGTCGCCCTTGGACATTAGGAGCGTCAAAGGCATCATTGATGGGTATGCTGAAAATCATGAATCGTAATCACTCACCCCAGTCTTGGTAAAGTGCGCAGTCACTAAGGGCGTGATGAATCCGGCTGTATTTCCGATACCGTTTGCAATACCATACAACGTTCCTGCGAAGTTAGGCGCCAAATCCTGGTGATTGACTAAATTGGTGAGAGTGGCGGCGCCATTAGAGCCCATAGAGAACGTGATGAGAGCCACTGAGAGAATGGGCGCGCAGCCCGTGTAACCCAGGGCGATTAGGAGCAACCCGGGCAGTACATGGGAGAACAGGCAGAAGAATTTCCTCATAAATGTTGTTGAAACGACGTTCTGTTTTACGATTCTGTGAAAAGAAAATGAAACATTCAAGCAACTTACTTACTTACTACATCTTAAGAAAAGATAGTTGAAGCTGATAGAATGTGACCATGACAGTCAAAGTCAGATGCATCACCTATTCATTTACACCAACAACAAAACGATCAAATCAACTCATAATCGTTTGCTAGTAAGATTTCATACTCGTAGTGTTAGCCAGTGTTAGCTACTTGGATAACTTCAAACCATTAAGTATGAGTCACTTAGACAGCGTGTCACACTGTTCCAATGCGGATTAGTACAGACATCTATGCCTATCTAATCCTATCTAAGTATCAAAATTCCCTGCTCAAAGTTACACTAAAGCCAGACACGTTGCTCTTATGCACATACATAGATGAAGGGGTTAGTCACCAAACCCAAAGATTTGTAAGGGTAAAGTCTAGATATTGATCTCGGGATGTAGACAAACTATAATAAGACAGCATTATCGAGTCTGACTCGATTAACTGATTTAAATTAAACCTAGGACCAAGATAGATCGTCTTGTAAAATACAAAGTTTTCCTACCTGTCCCCGATAGCTCCAAATATTAGGGAGAATATCATTCTAGCTAAGTATGGCAATGACGACAACGTTCCCGTTGAACTTAAATTAAATCCAAGGGCACTGGACACGAACTTTGGAGCGGCTGTCATGACAAAATATAGGCCCCAATTGTTACCGTAGTGGAGAATCACCATGGCCAAGAACGGGAACGACGTCAAAATACTCTTGAATGGGGGTACGATCTGAAAATTCAATTAAATTAATGCAAGGTAAAGTATTTTATATTTTTCTATCAATCACACCGTCTTTATATACAAAGTTACTCTACAACTTAGTCGGTGGTGACTGCGTTTGCTTAACGAAGATTTAACGTTTGATTCCTGACTGAAGTTATTAGATGGATTGTGTGTTGTGTGTGTGACTGACAAATTGGTTCACAAGTCTTAGTTGTTCGTGATTAGTTAAATTTATATATCTGTACTCTCACGATACAATATCCTGGTACAGGAGTTAGAATGTGTGAGCATTTATTTAAGAAAAAAATGGACTATGTGTGATGGTAATATTTTTATTTGCATGGCTACTTAGCGCAACCTCTTTCTATGCAGAATGAACCGTAAAATGTATTTACGAAGTTCGATTGCAGTCTCGGAGTGTTAATAAAAAGCAGGTCAACTCTTCCACAATGCGTTTGCTATTAAATATGTACATAAGTGCCAGTAAAAACTAAGCAACGGGTTTTCCGACTGCACGTTAGTCAGCTATTGACATACAAAGCAACTAATGGCGTAGCGATGGTCGGACGCAACGACAACAATTCGTATTTAATGAGCGTTAACTCAAACTTCAATATAAATAATTATCAATGCGTTACCGGCTTAACCTTCTTATTTTCAACAATAGATGCAATTATATCAGCAGAGAATTGAATAAGCATTCACGATTAAATCAAGCCACAGAGAAAACATGGCTTAAAATGAGAAAATTATTTTGAGCTCATTCTTGAATCTTTATACGAACCTTTTCTTCGGCCTTATGCTGTACTTTGTCGCCAATGGCCTCGAGAATATATTTCTTTTCTTTATCCGATATTCGAGGATGCTGTACTGGAGAATCATAAACCAGGAACCACCAAAATCCGCACCATACGAACGCAATTATTCCTAAAATAGAAGCAAATGTGACATTTATCTTATTATTTTTCCTTTTTCTTATTTTTTATATTTTATATTCTTTTTTATATTCTTATTTTTCCTTTAAAACTTAATAAAATTAATTACCCACTAATATTTAATCGACCAAGGCTGTGGAACTTTCATTATTAAATCTTTCAATAAATGAGTTAAAAAACATTTTCAAGAATATTTTACCTGGAACGTAAAATGCGTAATCCCATCCGAATTTCTCAATCAGAGGTCCACTAAGCGACCACGTGACTACAGTTCCTATAGCACCACCTAGCAGAGCGCTGACAAATTTTCCCTTCTCCGCAGGTGGTGCCCAGTGGGCCACCAGGGCGTGCAATGCTGGGAACAAGAAACCCTAAAAGGAAAAATAGCATAAAACCATGATTAATGATTACATGACAAATATCAAACAATCAGTTGTTGATTACTGAAATCATGTAACCCTAAACTATTACAGCTTGGGCCTTTGACCTACATTTGCGTCCAATTTTAGTATTTACGATTGGGCAATAATATAATTATATAACATTAAAAAGAGCATTGGAGATTCTAAACTTATAATATCTATATTAATATTATAAAGAGAGAGGGCGAATTTTATAAGTTTGTGTATATAGCTAGAGTCATGGTGATATTTGTCAAACATGACTCAATTAATGTTAATTCAGATCTTAATTTTTCGATCTATAACTAGATGATTGTTCAACCCGATTGAAGTCGGGGCGGGCTGCTTGTATTTTATAAAACTACGATGCTGTTTTGGCGAGATCGCGAGATACCTTGACGATTGAATGTCACAATCAAATCTGATAACTTTCGTGCGCAGTCACTCTGAATTACTAAACTGTGTTATCTTTCTTTCTTCACGTGCCATCTCCATCAAGGAGGTCGGTGACCAATTGTCGATACGTCTCTTTATCAGCAGTCATATGAACTAGCTTATCTGTGGTGTTAACCCGCAGCCAGTCCCTTATATTTCCAATCCATGAGATTCTTCGTCTACCTGGACCTCTACTTCCTTTAATTTTGCATTCATTTATTAATTTTTATAAGTCATATTTATTGTTCCTGTATATAAAATATGTATGTATGTCCAAAATAGGCTGTTTTTCTTTTCTTAACGGTTTTCAAAATTTCCAAATCTTTATTAATTATTTGTAAAACTTTGGCATTCGATATTCTACTTGTCCATTTAATTTTAAGCATTCTTCTATAGATCAACGTTTCAAAATCCCTTAGTTTATCAATTAACTTCTTTTTCAGTGTCCAACATTCGGAACCATACATAACAATTGAAAGTACATTAAACTAGCTTCCACCGCAGTTTTATGATAATTATTCAGTTAGTCAATAGTTTCCTCACGTTCTGCAAGGTGTTTCTAGCAATTTCAATTCTTATTCTAATTTCATCATCCGGTTCCCAGTCCTCATTTAACCAATAGCCGAGATATTTGTATTTGTTAACTCTTTCTATAGAATCATTTCCCCATCGCAAAATTGCTGACGAATTTAAATTTTTACCAACAATCATGAACTGAGTCCATATTCCAATGGTACCAGATTCAATTTTTGAAGCATAATTTGAAGGTCATTTAGGCTTTCTGCCAAAAGGACGGTATCATTTGCATAACGAATGTTCTGTATCAGTTTACCATTTACCTGAATGCCCAGGTCAAGATCTTCAAAAGCTTTTCTGAAAATAGTTTCCGAGTATACGTTAAATAGACAGAATTACATATCACATCTCATAATAAAATTCGTGTATCATTTGTACTTTGTATAATTAAGTATTTTGTACAGTATTGTGTTTACTATGCTAGTATATATATCATATATTATTAGTTCAAAGATTTATATTAATTAATGAAATAATATTATTTTAATACTATTGTTTATACAGACTAATACCTATCAGGAAGAAGTAACTAAACAAAATTGAAGGAATTATTCAATTAAACGGCAGTTTTTCTTCAATGACAAATTTACTTGTATTTTCTTTTTTCACACAATGTCTATACTACATTCTAATTTTAAATATTCTTCCAGTAATCAATATTGCAAACCTATAGGTATTACATTGAATACTACCAACTCCCCCCTCAAGGTAATACCGGTACAACATAAAATTACAAAAGTAAACTCAAATTTCAGATATACCACAGTTTTAAATAACTTACGTAACAGTTTTTTATTTAGTGCTTTAGTTAACATATCAGTAGTTTGATCTTCTGATTTTATATATTTCAAAACAATTTTGCCCTTTTTGATCAATTCTTTAATATAATGGATCCTTATGTCACTAAATATCACTACAAGACACGCATTATCAATATTAAAATCATTTAATAGATTTAAAAGCTAGCATGCATCAGTCGCAGCCATACTGATTTACACATACTCGAACTCTGTTGAGGATAGACTATCACTGACTTGTTTATTGGAACACCATGAAACAGACAATTAGCAAACTTAAAACAATAGTCAGGTGTATATTTACTGTCTATCAAATCCCCTCCCCAGTTCGCATCACAGTAACCCATTAGCATATCACTATTACACTAATATATTAGGCAATAATTAATAATATATTTAACATATCTCAAAACTCTTTTTAAAACTGTAACAACAAGTTGTTTGTATTATTCTGATATCTGATTAAAATTGATACAGCTACACAAATATCTGGCCTTGTTCCTAATGTTGCATAAGACAAGCAATCTTATTATCTTTCTACATTTCTTCATAATATTTTTATCAATAACACTTATCACTATTTTATTCTAAGATTTTAACATTGAAGTTTAGGTCCATAGGAGTAGACATTTTTTTACAATTCCGCATTTAAAATTTTTGTAAAATGTTTCCAAGATACTCTTTTTGACTTAAACTGGTGACTCTATTTTGTAAATCCTGTTTTACCCGTATGCCAAGAAAAGTTGACACTAACCCTAAATCTTTAATTTTAAATTCTCTGTTTAACAATGATTTTAGGTCACATATTTCATTTTCATTGTTACCAAAAACTAATAAATCATCAACATACGATATAACATGTGTTTTGGAATCACAATTTCGTTTTGTATACAAACAAATATCACTTTGCGATCTTATATAATCTTGTGTCATTATCACCGAATTAAATTTATCATTCCAGTATTTTGGTGATTTCTTTAAACCTTTAAATGATTTATTTAATTTGACAACACTTTTATCCCCTTTGTAGGCACCTTCTGGTAATTTTAAATAAACTTCATTCATTTATATTCCCATATAAGAAAGATCCTGTCACATCTAACTGGTAAATAGGTAAATTCAAATTTGTGGCAACTGACACAAATAATTTGAAAGTAGATAAATTTGCTACCGGAGCATAAATTTCATATAACTTCAACATGTTACTTTGTTCAAAGCCTCTGGCTACTTTTCTAGCTTTATATTGGCCACCACTTTTAATTCTAAACACCCATTTAATAGTTACAGTTTTCAAATTCGCAAGTTTTTCACAGAAGTCCCAGGTTTTGTTTTCATTAAGAGTTTCCATTTCTCTCTTTATGGCTTCCTGCCACTTTCCAGCATCATTGCTTTGCATGGCTTCTCCATATGTTTTAGGTTCATTTCCCTCAGTAGAAACATAATTACATGTATAGAATGAAGCTTGTTTCCCGACACGAGTACTCCTTCGAGGTTGTGATAAATTTTCATCTTCTTAATTACTGGAGGTTTCATAACTGGAACATGGTTTATACATACTTGTCTCTATGGACTCATCTAATTTTTCTTCAGACTGCTGTTCGACTTCACTTGATTCCCCCTCTTCTACACTTTTATTAGGATTTATTTCCTTTTTTACTTTCCTCTTCACTACTTCGTTTTCCCAAAATAGTTATATCATTTTCTAGCAAAACCACCTGTTCAGCCTTCTCCTTGCCTTGTTCTAGAATGATAATATCCCTTTTTATATCCACGCTGTTTTTCTGTTATCATAAATGCATGTTTTCCTTTGTGGGAGGGAGGTTTTATGCATGTATAGAAGTATATACCATAATACATTGTGCTTGCGGATTGTTGCAAAGTAAATTAATACTAATTTAATAACAATGAATTTCCGCAAAGTAACGCCTGATACTATCAACTATGTTCACTTGAGTTTACGATTACGAAAGCGTTACCTGCATTACAGTCCTTGTCCTTATTTTTGTTATACCAACACTCCCATTCTTCTAATGTTCCAATTTCATGCAGTAATAACACTTTTTCATCGGTCTATCAGCACGGGTCGAATTGTTTTTATTACCACTATTACGGTAGCACTCGCATTGGAAATGTCCTAGTTTATTGCACTTATAACCCTTTACATTCTTCTTTTCTACCTTCGTTGCAGCAAAAACCGATGATTGTTGAAGCACGTCTTCTTTGTCTTTCAATCGCTCCTCTTCAATTAGTAGTCTAGCGACGAGGTTATCATATGTTGGTGTGTCATCCGGTGCAAATTCTCGTGCGGAGACAAAATTTTCATACATTTTGGGAACTGATATCAGTACTTTTGTTATAACAAATTTCTCTGAGATGTTTTCTCCCATCTGCTTTAACTCATTTTTCCACTCTTCGATGATTTTAGACAGAAATGTAGACATATCCGTTCCCTCTTCAAATTTATATTGAAAGAATCGTTGTTGCACGATATGTATGTTAGTTTCTGATTTTTGTTCGTACACACTAGCAAGTGTCCTCCACATTTCCGCAGACGTAGTACATGTTAAAATATAAGTTATTACATTTTTTGACATTCTTGTCACAAGCCATGTTTGAGGTTTTGCATCTAGCTTCTCTCATTTTGCTTTTTCCGTAGCATCTTCCAGCTTCACCTTAGTCCCTTGAACCACATCTAGTAAGTCTCGACTCCGTTACAGAATTATAGATTGGAATTTCCAAACGTTCCAATTTGATGCTCCCTCTAATCTGATATGAGAACCAGTCGTTTTGTTTTCTTCTATTGTGTTCATATTCTTCCTGCTCGTCCCTTTCTTCTGGAAACAAGTTTTCAACGTCCCGCCAGCTTTACCTCAAACCAGTGCACCATGCAGCCACCTGATACCGATAGTATTTTTCTCGACAGTTTTTTTCTTCAGCATTCACAGGTTTATATACCCATAATCTGAAGGAATTATTCAATAAAACGGCAGTTTTTCTTTAATGATAAGTTGACTTGTACATATTTTCTTTCTTCACACAACGTCTTTACCACATTCTAATTTTAAATACCCTTCCAGTAATCAATAAAGCCCACCTATAGGTTATTGAATACTACCTACAGTAATTACCCAACAATTATTGTTAAAAATGATGTCGTAATACATAAATATGTCATCAAATAACTAGTAACCCCTATAATATTGAAATCAACACATTCTTATTCTAAATAGCTGCTCATTCCGAGCCTTGCTGTGAACCATGTTTGCTCATTATTCCGACTAATTTACAGTAACAAATGTATACTAATTAATAAAATGTAAGCGGGCCAAAACTGTACATGAAATATTTTTGAAAACAAAACATATCTTTTATAATTATTATCAATCTATATGTCTATTATGACTTACGGCATAAAACCGATGATACATGAGTCGTTGTAAAAAGTGTGTTCCAATATCTCCCTTCCTTAAATTTTGTAACAATAAGGTTGAAAATTCAGAAAATATTTGAGGGTCAAAAACACTTTTGACAGGAATTGGTTTGACTAACATGTTATATTGCTTTTCATAGGTGGAATATTTTCAGTCTCATTTAAGCAATTTCAGCAATATTTTCTTTGGTACTCTTTATTGTGCGTATTTTATTGTGAACTAGTGTACTTGTATGTAGATGACATATTGACTTGTAATAATGAGTTTGAATATGACATAATATGCATTTATGGAAGAATAAGTAGAATTTCATAATAGTTTAAACTCAAATGACCTTCACATCGTCACGCGTCACCAATTCCCCTGTTTATTTATTTATGCTCGATGAGCCGTTACGTCCATCGTACATTGTAGGTACTGAATCACCTAACTAAAGATATCATTGTATTTTTCAGTTATTTTGCATGCAACAGCTATTTAAATAAAATATCTGATATTATAACAATAAGCAACTAATATTGTACTAAATATACATAACAATATATTATTTACATGGAATAAGTAACAATGCTATACAGCAGCAAAGGATTCGTGGCATATACAATATTGAATTAGTTTTGGGCCTCAGGTAATTTTGTACAGAAAAACAAAGTCATATGGTGTCTTTACGGCCGCGTATTGATAAGTGATCAACTTGTTAACTGGCTCTCTAGAACTGCGACCGAGACAAGTTAAAAACACAGTTCAGTTTAAATGAGTGTAGCTAACCAATCCATGAGTGTGTCACTTAGCGACCTACATAGAAGAGAACTTAACAACATATATTGCCTCGTACGTAGTTCAAAAAGTGCGCCTGCCTGCTTCGGTACCACCAATCAATCTAAACTCAAATCAATCGTGGCGTGTTCCAGCTCGTCGCTTTCAAATACAACTTCCATATTTATTGTATTTCTTAGTCTCCGTGCAGTACCATATTAGTACACTACTAACACATTTTATTAATGTATTGTACTGTAGTTAGTACAAATTACTAATATTTTTTTAATACTTTAAATAACACTTACTGCCGCTAATCCGATAATGAATCGAACTCCAACAAGCACCATGTAGTGAATCCTCGCAGCTTGAGGGGTCAAAGTAGTAAGCAAAGCGCTGAGCATCATCGTGGAGAACACCAGCAGCCTCGGCCCGATCAGCTCGGCCGCCGTTCCACCGATCAGGCATGTTATTGCATAACCCCAGAAGTAACCCGACAACACGTAGGCCTGCTGCTGGGCCGTCCATGTGAATGTCACCACGCTGTCTGGCTGAAATAAGGGTAATCAAATTTTAATAAATACATTATGAATAAATTTTAGTATAAGGGTCATAACACACATATCAACTTGGATCAGCGATGGTCACCGTATCAACACATTATCCGCATTATGCGAGTAAATTGTAACAATATGACATATTGTATGAACGCTGAAGGAGTTGTTATTAGAAGTTATTAGGAGTAAAGATCTCCTTGAATCCTAACTTTGGGAAGCTCATTGAATACAAAGCTAAAGCAGCTGCAAAGAAGCTAGATGACTTATCGAAGGAGCGCCGGTACTTCGCACCAAAATAAATTTTAACCTTTTATAAGGAAAAGGTTTGGCCGTGTGTGTGTATCACACCTGGGCTTGTACTGTAAAATGTCACACATTGAACTCAATGGGGAACGCGTTCAAAGAGGTTTATCGGTGACCCAGAGTTGGTTGAGACCAGCCATTTGAGCCTCGAGCACAGGCGGCGACTACACAACCTCTTGGTGTTCTATAGGATACAATTTGGAGAATGATCGCAAGAATTATACGATCTGATTCCCCCATCCTCCTTCCACCATCGACCAACTCCACACCCAGCGACTATGTACCCTCTTGAAAACATATCTCGGATAAGGATGACGTGTTTTGCTTTGTCATTTATTATACGTACCGCTAAGGATTGGAACAGTCTACCCGCATTGGGATTTCCATCCGATTACAATGTGAATGATTTTAAGTCAAGAGTGAATTGGCTTTTTCTAAGTTAATCCGCTTTGCCATCTACAGTTACATCGCCACTTATCATCATATGGGAGTATAGTCAGACGTTGACTTACATTTGTACATAAAAGTATAATGTGCTATGATTGTCGTGTACCCATCATCTGTCTGAACAATCTGTGTTCCGTTGGTGGTTATTTCCTAAGATAATTTCGTTGTACTCCAAATGGATATCAGGTAACATATAAAATAGTCATTAACTGGTTTCCACGGAAAATTTATCTTAGCTAATCAACCTGCCTAATATGTTTCTACATATGTATGTAATGAAGAAATAACTCGTGCATTTGTTAAGAATGAACACTTAATACGTAATATGAATAACATTATACATATTGTTTTTAATTTTTAAATTTCTTAATAACAATTTAATAGAATTGTAGTTTTATAATTAATTAAAATGTGTATACTGAGACAATTTATTAACAAAATATACCAAACTGACATATCATTAATAACATCACGTATTTATAAATATGCTGCAATCCAACTAAGCCGGGTCCCTACCTGTATCAAATTTAAACTTTACTCATCTTTATAGAATTTTTGCGTTTTTTCCTTGAATATATCAACTCTACAAACTGCGTATCGCATATTTTAGGATTAAAATAACTATGTTATCAGTGTTACCAAACTGTTGTTATTTTTCTATGTAGGATAGGTCTGTGGATAAGTGCTTTATCATACATATTGTTATACATTTTATCACCGCTTGTTACATTGATGGCAGATTGGATTTATGGATTTGGATTTATGAAGTAAGTGTGACACAATACCATTATAACTTAACGAAACTCATTAAGCATGATATCGAATTTTATTATAAGATACTGTTTTAAAGTATATTTACTAAAGGCATATAAATGTTTATTTCACGACGCGAACATGGTTGAGCATAATATCATCTTAAATTATTATTATTATCTATTGATGAGAGTGTCAAATATTTTTTTCATACATTTAAAATCATTGGTAAAAGAATAATATGCACGAATATTTACTGTCCCCTCCCCCCTTTTATATCCGAAACGACTGTGGCTAGGATTTTGCTTAAAGTGGGGAAATATTATCCCATTGTTTGTAGGGAATCATAATCGAAAATCGAAGTCTCCAATCCTTAAAACCCTTTTAGGAAACGGAAAACGCAGTCTAGCTTGGACTGTGTAAGCATATAAGAAAGATGATGCAAAGTCGCCATTGGTAACTCTTTACACGCCTTAAAATATTTGGTTACATACGTATTGTTATTCCCTGTTTTCAATTTAATAAAAAAAATTACAAAGTATGACTGAGGGGTAATGTTCAACATTTGTACTGAGGGACGAATATACCAAAAATCAAAGATTTTTAGTAGATTACTAAAAGCTTTTGGACTTCAGGGAACTTTAGTGCCTGTAACTAACAACTATAATAAATAGTTTATCTGTTTATTTACAAAGCGTCCAAGTATTGATTATAGGACATTGCTAATTGTTGAAAGTTATTGTATTATCTACACTTTACATTATTATCACTCTATTACTTGGTGTAAACAGTATTTCTTCCACATTTCCATGGTAATATGAATCTGTTGATATGATTGTTTAGGTAGTTTTGTTTTATTGCTCACCTAACATGAACAATTCAAATTTTTATTATGTTTGATAGTAATATTTTATTTTGTAACAATCCGCGATTACAATGTAGGTATAATAATAATAATAATAATAAAAATTCACAAACAAACATCCATGACCAGAGAAGAAACCATTTATCTGTCCCGTAAATGTCTGCCCTGGCCGGGAATCGAACCTCGCTCGGCAGTCAGAATCATTACCAATTAGGCTACGGGGTAATTACATTGATTAAAACGCAATTATCTATAACTGTATCAATACTAATATTGTAAAGAAACAGTGCGAATTTTATGAGATTGTATATTAAAAAAGTAGACTTTTCCATGTGTGTTTAACGTGCGGAAAGTTGTTTTTTTCCGCACTAGTGCTTTTTGTTTTCCTCGTGCATATAACCTCCAAATGCAATTATGAAATGCCTATTTTACAGCGTAACTATTGCGTTGTTTATTTAAATAATAAATACATAAAATGTCAATAAATAAAAAACGCAAATAAAATTAGTTTGAATTTAGATAAATTATTGTCATTGAATTGGCTGAATGCATAAAAAAAATGTCCACTAAAAAAAAGAAAATTACTCCCATGAAATATTTCTGCGTTTTTTTATTAAAATTTGAAAAAATGTTTTATTACGTTGTTTAATTTGTCGCAAATGTATTAAAAAACTTCGTTCGATACAAGTGCGAATTTGTCATTGGGTCAACAAACTGTGATTCGTATACAAAATGATATACTTTCCGCATTTGTATTGAAATGTACTATTACCATTTGAAAGGTACATTATTCTTAATGGCCATTGGCTATTAATAGTATGAAATAGGTTTACTGCCTTAGATTGTGTTACAAGGGACCAAAATAATGTATTGAGGGCGAGAGAACTTCTTTGAATCCAGAGAAAAGCTAAGGATTCTTGAGTAGAATCCGGAGAATCCGAAGCGTGACGAGGGATTCAAAGTACGTCGCTCGAGGTGAAATAATTTTGGTACCGTGTGGCACAAGGCTTTTCATCCCCCTCTGTGAGAAAAAAAATAAGAGTTTCTTTTAGCAGTTGGTATTAGCATAACCAAATCACAAACAAAAATTGTCTGTAATATTTTGATAAAAATTAATAAAGAAACGAATAAGAAGTTTCCGCTGTATTTTTTAATAAGGTTAACCAATGCCGCGTCGGCAGACACGCTTTTATTACCGCCAGGACTTTTTCGAAGCAAATTACGTTCAAACGTTTATTAAAAAGCTATATTCATTATAAATAATTCAAAAAAGTAAAAGTTTTTTTTATTATAAATAGTGTTCCAAATTCAAAAATCATTTCGTCACCGCTATTAAGTGCGCCGTAATGAGCCACTTTACTCGCACTTATCGAAGAAAACTTCGTCTCTTTTCGAATAGATGGAATTAAAACGTATTTACTAACATACATGATAACTCTATGTAGTATACATTGATTTTACATATAACATACGGATAAAATTCGTTGCATAGTACATCATTATTAACATACACAATTTATTTCCGCAAAGCTACCTGATACTGATAAATCTGATACTAAATAATGTACAATAAACATTTATATTTATTATAAGTAATATAAAACGTAGTTGAGGATAAACTTAAGCTGCACATTACTTTAATTTGCACAAAGACTTAGCGTATCTAAGTAATAGTGTATCCAGTTTCTAAGTACCTGTCGTTATCGGAAATTGCAGAAATAATTAAACTGCATATCGATTAAGAACTGCTTGACGTCAATCGTAACACTCATCGACGTTACAGTTTAAAATAATAGATGCGTGATAAAAAAAAAACAGCAGCGCCAAAGCAGTTCGCGTACTATGAACATTGATGGTAATTAATTATCATCCATGGCATATTATTACCAAATTTAAACAGATGTGATGTCATTTTTTCAGTAAATATTTAATATTTAAGGTATTCCCATGAAAAATATTTTGCGCATAACTGAATACTTAGTAACGTTAACAGATTTTTTTGCCTTAAATTCCTGGACATATATGTAATTTCGTTTATGAGTAAACTTACTGAAGTTAGAGAGTGCTTATATTTTAATGTTTACTGTTATAGATATGAGAGAGATCAAGAAGGGAAATTTTCCCGCGCTTAACCTGGCAACATTATAGTTATATTTATTAAAAAATGGTATTGTTAGCAAAAAAGTTATATCTTTAGTTACCTGGTTAGTAAACACTTATAAAAAAAATTCAATGTTCCCATATACACACATGTTATTTTGTAAAATCAGTTTTATTACCTGTCGCAACTGCTTCTTTGTGATTAGAGTAGTGGTCTCGTTGTATAACAAAGTGTCGTTATTTGCGATGGCCTCGCATTCACTTTTCACTCTGTGAATAACAATAGAGAAGTATGAATAACAATCATTGGTAACGCTATGGCATTCGAGTCGCATTACTTTAACATAGCGTTACGTGAACTGTGTGTGGCAACGCCACATTGCGCCAACTGTTTTAGTGGTTCATTCATTCGCAAAATATAAGACTATATACACATAGGCACACTATTAACTGATAACCCCGTAGATCGTGCAATAACAATGCAAATAACATAAACCTGGCGTCGAATATTTCCTTCAAATTTAAAGTGCCTGTTGTTCTTGAACGTTTTCTGTGTATACGTGAATAGAGTATAACTTCTGTCGTCAAAACAGCCGATTATTATGAGCATGCGAAATTAATTTTGTTTGTTTTTTCAAATTATAATTTTGTTTTTCATTATCATTCATTGGATCGATATGATTCAAAAATATACAAAAAATTATGTCATATGTTTTGTTAGACACCGCCTGGACATAAATAAATTGATTCAGTAATTTTGTGGCCAAAGCTACTACCGAAATCACTATACCTTCTTACGTAAAAACTCGTCTGGATCGTAATATAACTTTAATATAAAAGGTCGAGAGAAATTTGATTCTGTAGGATATCGATATCAAGGTTGTGTATCGAATTGATGCGACGTACATAATTAGAACTTGTACTGTTATCCTATTTATTACTTTCAACGTTACATACATTAGTAAAATATCGATTCTTTTGCTTGATATTAACTCGATATTAGATTGATATTGAAACTATAACGTCAGATGATAGAAATTGTCGTAAGGCATTAAGTCCGACTATTGTATTTAAACTCTTTTACAATAAAATAAAAAAACTAATAAAAGTTATAAAACTGACCTTAGTTTAATAATTTTAATGTGCTTCTGCCTCAAAGAATGTCCCAATAGTCGAGGCCAGAACTATATACAATTTTGAACTTCCATATAAGTTAAGATTTCTGCATTTGCGGGTACCAAACAAGAATTTACAACAATGATATTTATATGTTACTCTTTGATTTGCACTCAAAGCTCTATCTTCACCATCCATATTATTGGACATCTCTCGTCCGATGTAAGGAAACATTTAAACATCTTATTTATAATAAAACAAATAAGGAAAAATAGCCGACTCATTGGATATTTTTTGTTGAATATTTGAAGGTTGAAACCGCATTATTACTACGCTATATATATTAAAAAAAGATATTCCGGTTATAGTATATCGAATCTGATAGAAAGAAGCTACAACTCACACCAAAAAAGCAATCACACTTACATATCTACGTCAGACATCAATTTTAACTACTTAATTAATCACTTTAATGAATGGCGTTTGACATTTTACTTTTGTGATTGGACTCAATGTCGACGGACAATAACATCTACTGAGTATGACAATTTGACTGAAGTGACATGAGACGCTACACTGTCATATTTTTAATACAGGCTATGATATTTCCATTTTAAATGTAAATGAAAATTATCGATACTTAATTAAGGACCTACGACTACAATACATAATCATTAAATAAACGATCAGTATTATTCACAAATTAGACTATTGTCGATTTGTTTAGGTTTTGGACGTAAACCTAGCTAGTCTTGAGACATCTCCTTCAATGCGCAGTTATAATTTATAAGCGTATAAAGTAAAGAAAAATGTAATCCTTGACCGCAACGCTTAGATGACGTCCTTCTTATTACGGATATCCATGATGGGTGTTAACTACAAATATTTCATCAGTTAGCCATCGCTAGTGCAATAGTTTGATTCTACTAAAACAACCTAATGGCTTGAAGCTCTCTAAAAGTAGCAATTATAGGCTCGCTTACTAATTAGTAACAGCAAATAACGTTGATAACTCACTATTGTTTTTATTCTATTATTGTCCTATTATTGTTTTAATATCAACAAAATGTTGTGCGACGATCGAAGATTTATCTCATTTCATTCGCATCACATAAAGCACGAGCGCGACATTCCCCAATGTATGAAATGTGGTCTCTTAGTGACGTTGAAGATGTTTCGTATTCAAGTTCAGGAACTAGTACGTAAACAAGGTCATCTTATTTTCAATTCGCAATTCATCTGCCTTCCTTTATATACATTTTAATCAAAATATCTTCTATCGTATCAAAATTGTCTTGGACATACTGTTTTACTGTATTATAACAAGCAAAGGAATACAAAGTTTCTTTAAACTCCCTGTTTTGACATAAATATAATGTACATAGTATTATATTAAAGTAACAATAAATATTTTTTTACGGTAGAACAAAAATCATAAGTGACCTTGTCAGGCAGGTCTTCATTTGTAGACGTGCAAAACATCTCAGCTCGACAAAAAGTCCGAGGAGATCATTGAGCGAGGCCTCTGCCTCGATTATTTCATTATTTTCTTACATCACAGGATGCTTCTTCAAGGTCGTCAACATTATTGAAGCTAATGTTTACTAATAATAAAACTGTAACGAAGTCTAATATTTATATTTAATATTCTTTTAAATATTTTAATGTAACTTATAGAACCTACATAGAAGCCATAACATTCTTTTCTTTGGCAATCATTCTCGGTCAATTCGTTATTGTATAGCGCGGTATTCATATAACAGATTAAAATGATACTTGACGTATTTTTAGCTTATATTTTATTTAAGAATATAGATCAGGTCCTGTAGAGAGGAGATAAAGTATGGAAATTTTGTTGTGAGTATGTTTCGAAAAAGGTTACATAGCTGTTTCAATAAATTATTATTTTTAAAATTTTCTTGAACTAGCAAACCCTTTGACCCTCAAAGTATAAAATGTGGCAAACATAAAATTAAACAACGCGTTTTAAAAACTACAAACAATTGTTTGAGGTGTAGGTACTGTATTTGTAAACGTAAGTATTGCTTCTTAAAGCGAACGGAGGCGGTTGCTAGTATTACTTTATTGAAACCGATGCCAAGATTAGCCGATGGCCTTATCACTGCTAATATTGAATGCCACCTAAGTTTCTGACAGTTTGACAACTTGAATCTAATGATAACACTGACATCAACAACATAATGGGCACTCAGAAACGCAAAGCGATAAAATGTAAAGCTGTCACAACGGAAGATACTACAACTGGCGACAGCGGTAGTTATTGTGATGGTCGGTTGCTTCCAACGCCTAAAATTAAACCATCAAAAATATACAACAATACAAAAAATATATGATTGAATTATATATTTTTTGTATTACATTAAGTTCTTTGATTATTTTTTATATGATAAAACTTGTGTACCTACCGATCTATCGCAGAATTATGCATCGACGTATACTATTCATTATTAATATACATTTATGTTATAATTTAGTTGAAAAAATGTGCTGAAGTTTATTCGGAGTTACTTCGTCTAAGATGATGAAGCAAAAGAAGGTTTTCCGAAAGGTTCGGAAAAGCAAAGATGAACTTCGCGATCTTCATAACTGCTTATATATATTTTTTCTTTCAAACTTTAAACATTTTGGTATACTAACGAGGTAGTGGTGGTATCATCGGGCACCATGGCGATGATATTGACACTCATGTTGACCCTCATCATGTAGTTCACCCAGCAGGCTAAGAACAACAACAAGGCCACATTGAAGCGCGCCGGAACTGCGTCTGAAACGTACGAAACGAATTATAGAATAAACTCTAATCCTTCCAAATTATTTGCTCACGATAATTAACCTTGAAAAAACAAAATTTGTCATTTACAAGATATAATAGTATTATTGCCCGGCCCTTATCCCAATCGTTTGGGAACGGCACAGGGTGTCTTTTTCTTCCATACATCTCTATTTTTCGTCATCTCAATGCACTCAACCTTGATCTTTATATCGTCTTGCACACAGTCCATCCACCTCTTCTTCGGTCTTGAACCCGAACGAAGTTGGTGCAGGTCGCTCACTAATTTATAATACATTTTTTTTAAACGTTAACACACTCACATCCCCGCACTAGGATTCCCTGTGTTGCGGGTGGCATGGACATGCACAAATATGACATCACAAACATCCCTGACCCGAAAACTAACGTTTATCTGTCACATAAATGTCTGCTCCGGCCGGGAATCGAACCCGGGACCCCTAGCTCGGCAAGCAATGTCACCACCAACTGGGCTATAGGGTCGTCAATTTCCGCCTGAGTTGACAGAAATTATGCTTTGTGAATTAGATAAAAGGGTTATATAAAATGATGACAATTTAATGTTTATTTAAATACAGGGTAAGAGTGTGTGATTTATATTAAATAATTAATTGTAAATACTAAGTGCTTTTTGTTTCTGGCCTTAGTTCTCTCTCGGATCTGCTCATGGCAAGGATTTACTAAAGCTATACGGTAATGACTTTTTAGAGTCTGTAAATAAAATGCATTGACAACGTTTCAAATAAACTTATTTCTATATGTAAAAATGTTATATTTGGTGGTCAAGTTTAAAAAAGTGGGGAAAAACAAATAATTTCTTTCTTACTATGCTAATATTGATAACAAATACTTGACTTTCAGTACACTGTTCTACATAATCTAGAGTTAGTTGTTAAAGTTTTTAGAAACATTCTTACTTCATAATATATTTCTACAGAATTTGCTAGAAATATATATTTTTTCATAGCAAAATTACATAAATCTGACTCACTGTGGAGGTAAAGTCTGATTCAGTATATGAACGTTGAGTCGTTTGAGTCTCAAATAAAAATTTGAGTAATAAAAATAATACAAAATAATATGTAAATGAATGTTTCTAATTCTTAGAATGAGGAAAATCGATCCTTTAAAGTGTATTAAACACTAAAATCTATTAAATGTCTTATTATCAATATATAAATACCAATTGTTCCAATTAAATAAATCGGAGAATACTCGCAAATTGTTCAATGTCACCTGTAATAACTGTCGTGGAATTAAAGTTTACTCAAATAACGGATATATCATTTAATAATACTTATTATTTTACCTCACGATTCTAAATTTTCTATATTATGAAACACAAACAATTATCTTTTTATAATTATAGGTAAAAGATTTCAATTTAAATAATAATACTTTAATAGCATTAGTTATTGCGACGAATTTTACTGTAAGACTGTGATTTGTTTGTAAAATTAAATAGTTGCGGATTTCTTGCATTGGATAATTATACAAAAATACCTGGACCAATATAACATAGCATAATAATCTTCGTCATAAATTTTACGCAAATCCATTAAGTAAAAATCCTTAACATTTTTATAACTGAATTAGGTATAAATGTACTAAATGCATTAATCTACGCCCTGGAATGTATGATTTTCTAACAATTCGTCTGAGAAATAAAGGTTCCTTCAAAATCAATCATGAGTGACTTAGATTTGTTCATGATCCATTCTGCGGTCAAGCAGGATGCTTGTAGTAACATGAGCGGAAGAGATTTTAATGGGAGACATTAATGAAATACAAGTTAAACTAATAACAAAGGAAACACGGTTGCACTGTTGGAAACTAGTTACCAAAGTTAGATTTACGCCGTGTCCCGTCCCGTGACGTGGTCTACTCATCTGTTGTTACAATAAAATGAGAATTTCATCTCAGGCCAGAGAAGTCATAAAACAAAATAAACATTCACACACTCATACTTCCGGAATCCCTGTATTGCGGGTGGCATTGACATAGGTACACAAATATGACATTGCAAACCCCCATGACTCGAGAACAAACTTTTATTACGTGTGTTCCGGACGGGAATCAAACCCAGAGCCCCGCGCTTAACAGGCAAGGTCACCATTAATTGGTATACGGGAACGTTAATGTACAATAATGTAAGTCTTCTTGTAACCACGACTAGAAATACATTTGTTGCTAATTACAATTATGGGTCAACAAACAAACGTGTTACATACAATTCATAGTTAAGCAAAAAAGTGTTCACACCTTAAATCACGACACATCAATACCATAAATTGTGCTTCTCAATAAGGAAACTGAGCCTTGTTATTAGCAAACATTTGCAATGGAGTCAAGTACACAACCTCGCAGCGTGGAACTTGAAAGCATGTTCGCGGAAGATAACTTTCAAACACAATGTCAATAGCAAACTAACGTTCATAGTACCTATATGGTTATAAACATAGCAACAGCTAAGAACACTGCATTAAATTTGTTCAAGAAAATGGATGTTAAGTAAACACATTAAAAGAACAGATAATTACAAAACAAAAATCGTTTATAGAAAAAGATTAACGCAAGTCCCAAGAATTACAAATATTATTGTGTTGGAATATTGGAAGGTAATAGAAACTTACGTAAATCGGACAGAAGGAAGTAGTGACGAATTAAATCTCTAAATTGTTGTTATAAAAACATATATAAAAAATTACTTATTGCTATCGAGGTATCTGTAACTGTGAAATTGAGGTGTTAGGAAAGCGAAAGCCGTCTATCGACATTGAGCAAAAAGTAGTTCAACCCAAATACGATCATGTCGCGTCGTGTAAGTTAAAATGTCAAATAAGCCGCAAACGATAACATAAATTCTAATGTTATAAAAACTTAAGACCTAAATATTAATGAACATTTTATGTGCATGTATAATAAATACTTCATGTGATTAAACTCATATGCAGGCCTACTTAAGTGGAAGCACTACACGACAACTTATGTCAAGTTTATCAAAAGAAAACCAACGATCGATCGCGAACGCAGTTGTAGTTAGATGGATAATTTTATTAAACATAGACGCTAGGGGTTTTTCTTAGTGTTTCAATACTTAAGATAAAATGTTTAGCGATCGGTTCCAATTACTAGCAATTTGTAAGCCACATCTGACGCCATCATGGGTATAAAATAATACCGAAACTCAGATTGGTGAGTTCCTAATCCCATCATCATACTGGTGGTAAAGTACACACCAGGTATCTTTAACCACGAGCGAGGACTAGTAGCCGTGAAAAAATTTGGATGTTAAAATCACGGAGTTTGAATGCGAATTATTAATAAAGGCCTTCCTACAAACTTAATAACATAATAAACGGTAACCACTCGGATTTTACTTGCCGTCCTTTAAATTTTACAATTAATGGATTGACTAGTATTCTAAGGTTTCTAAGTATATATGACGTCCGTTTAAATTAAATTTTCAATTTTAACCAAAAAACTAATATCGTTGAGGTAGATAATATTTACCGTTTTCCTGAACTTTTTTTAATTTCGAGAATTTAATGTGTGCCTTGTAAAATCCTTGTGTCGATTATTTACTGAATGTATTTATTTGACACACCTAACCAATTAAGTTGAGCAAGATTCTTTTGAATATGCAAATTGATTTCGTTCGGAAAATATGACGTGCTATAAAATTTTATTAAGGGTTAAATATTATCAATTTTGCAGTGTTTCAATATAAGAGACTTTAATAGAGAATTCATTAAGGAAATTTATGTTTTTTCTATAAATAAATCATATGACCACACATTAGATAAATATGCCATATTTTTATTAGAAAACATTTATTTTAAGAAAGATTAAAAATGTAATATTTAATCCTCAAACCTTGACAATGTTATTATAAACTTTCGTCACTTTCCACAAAATAATCAACAATATAATGTTTCTAACTATTATTCAGTAGAAAAGTTAATAAAATAGAAGTTAACAGACGTTTGTGTTGCTGTCATATTATTTGAGGCAATGATCTTAATTATTTATTTTACAATTATTATCACCGACATTTTGAAATATATTTGACTTATTATATTCAATGAATACGTCAGACATAATGGTATAACTGTATTTCAAAATTTAGTTAATTTAAATCCGTTCTATTTCGAGACTAGAGTTACAGTTAAAAATTATCAAGCCTAAAGTTACTCGTTAGGTCAAAGCGAAAAAAAATATCATTGCATTAGAAGATATATCACAGTCCGACTCATTTATCAAGCACCTGTTTAAAATATATCTGGACATATAAACTTGCGACCACATCATAATTACACAATTGTTGCCCTTTAAAACAACTCGGTTCGGTGGATACGCGGAGCCTTCAAAATTTACATTATTCGCATTATTAGCTGTGTAAACGTTTTTCACATGAATTTAGCTAAGTTACGACGAAATTGTAGTAATTAGATGAATCGGAAATAAGCAGCTACAATAAACAAAATAAAAACATTTAATTACAACCTGTCCTGCTAGGATTGCAGAAATGATAAACAAATTATAAGTTTATGAGTTTGTAGAATCGTTGCGGGTCGCCGACGCGGTCGCTCGTCGGTCGAGAACAATCCATTTGATTGCAAGGTAACTCTAACTGGGTACTTTGTTGTGCTGTTTCCATTGTTCGCCATAAATATGTATCCAAGACGTACCAGAATAATTATATGGCCACCTTAATACTTGAGTATTTCTCAATGTCACTCGTGCTTATATTTTTTTAATCCAAAAAAAACAAGGAATTTTTTTTGCACTTCATATTTACTTAGTTTAACTCATTCGAAAATTATATTTTTAGATCATACATATTTTATTATGACTATATTTATATTTATTTAATATATTTATATTCATTTGTTGATATAAAAAAAATGTTTTAAATATCTACTTATTATATAATTTTACATTTAAATTATTATTGTATCCTACTACAAAAATTCACTATCTCCATAATTTGACTGGCAGATTGCCACCACGCATTAAGTCCGTCCTTTGTTAAAATCTAATTGTAGCTCAGAATAAACAATATATTAATTTACATTTACATCCATTAGAGTTACCTACTACAGTTTTATAAAAAATTGTAACTAAAACATAATAGCAATTAAACCAGGGTCTTTCTGATTGACATACATGGTATTACCATTTAAGTGCAATGCAGTTAAGGAGGCAGCATTAATGTCAAGAATACGAATTATAAAACCTTAAGAAGCATAATATAAAAACTTACTGTACCAGTTTGTTGCATTGATGCTTTTTCGGTTTATTCTTATTTTTTGGGGCAATCGAAAATAACCATTTTAAAAACAATACATAAAGAACATGTTTTCTCCTCGATATTATGAAATATGACGAAAAGACCGTTCATGAATAAATTATATAATTTAGGCAGATACAATACCAAGATACGTACTAGTAAGAAATGAATTTAAAATAATATTTTTTTTTATTGAAACGTTAAATTTTTATTGGCTGTCTAGCGATCATTGCTATGGATCTGTGAGGCTGCAGTAAAATCTATTTCTAGCCGACAGACTCGGAACAAGCCAGGCGCCTACCTAGCAAAATAAGCACAAGATAAGAGCCGGGTTAATGACAAGTTCGCAGGTGTAATGTTTTTTGTGGAATGTTACTTTGCAAGATTGTTGTGCTCCTCACGATACTCACTAAGCTTAAACAATTTCTTACGCATACATTGTTATGTTTTGCGACTACTTGTTATGCAAGTATGTCAGAATATATTTTTTAATCGTCTTCTCTATTGCAGGATTTCGCGGTCAACAAGAAACACCTAAAATTTTGTGAGAACATAGCAGCTGATGATTTATAGATATGTATTTAAGCAATATTATTTATTTTATTCCAAATATCACTGCTCAATTAAATTAATTAATTTGTTTTTAAGCATTTTGAAATCAGATTTTTGTTTAAAGAACGTGAAGTGAACTTAGCCACACGATTTTGCAGCATTTCAATAATACATGTTAAAATTAAAGAGCTTTTTTTAAAGAAAAAGTTGTAGGCTTGTATAATTCGATACTAAATCGATTACAGTTTCTCATTCACCTATTCGCAGACAATCTCTCGATAAGTGGTTGTTTGATTAATGACTGTTGAGGCAGCAAATATTTGCGTAACGGAGAACCACCGGTGCCTTCTAGAGGAGTCGTTGTTCGTTACGGTGAAAGTGCAAGAATGCAGACGCAGGTCCGAGGCGCCACCGCAGACGTCGAGTCACACGAGCAAAGAAAACGTTCAGAATGCAAGTTACATACATGTAGTCTTAAACGGCGATGGCGTAAACATACAAACATGTCTGGCGCGTGTTATACATATTCCGAGTTGACCTTCTCACTGCACTGAATTTGTCAACACATTCGTAAATAAATAATAAATTAGCCATTGTCGACAGGGCCTTATTTTCGTCAAAACTCCTTTACATATCGTTTTTAGGTTATTTTTTTAGTATGAAAATATCTAGGTAACAATATTCTACCATATCGTCGTGTTGTGTCAATTCTTATCGTAATATAAAACAATATTTTACGGCTTTCTAGGAGTAGTAAAAACGGCAAATGACAGACAGTAAATGTTTAAAGCGTTTGTAACCACGACTTGTGTCAATCATAGGTAAATAGTGATCAATCAAAAGATTAAGCAACTTCAGGCCCTACTAATAGTTGAAAGGGTGAAGTAAAACTTTTTGAGCGGTTTTGTTCTTTAGATTGTAGCTGAAGCTGAATTTCAATCCCAATCTCACTAGATGAACGTATTAAAATACGCTTCAAAATTACGAATCCACTCATGTCCATGGCAAAGGGTGGATGGGGTTTTTATCAGATTTTTTGAGTTTTATCAGATGGGGACAAATTAAAACCTGAAAAAGTACACGTACTTGATAAATTTACGCTCTGTACGATTTCTTTACTCATACGATCGTCTTTCTTGGCGACTCCGCGACGCGTCAGCCAACCGTTCGGCGCCAAACACCTCATCAGACTCCATCCCCTTCGCTAATTAACTGACAGATATCGAACACGAATCAAACTTTCGAGGAACTTAAACGTAACCTAACGGCTTGCTCTACTTATACGTACTTACCGGTACATGGTACGTATGACACCAATTTACATCGGAAAATTTCGCACCTTTGCTCTTAATAACACGCAATTGAATTGAACACAACGTCATCTTCGGAAACCAATGTCCCGTAACAGAAGCATTTGTTAGTGAAACATTATAATAATTAAATACATAATTTTATATAATTTTATGTACGAATATTATTCCTAGGATTAGCAACCATACCGTTAAAAGCGGTATTAGACTTTATGTCCTTCTTTAATACGGGTTGCTTTTTCATTTTTCCTCTATTTGAAAAAAAAACCGTCAGTAAGTTGTTGATTGGTGCGACAAGCTCCCAAAAAATATGTTTTTAAAACTACAAAAAAATACAGTTTATTTTTTGGAAATCCTTTTTTTAACTTCCAACTTCAATAAACTTTATCTCTCATACATAAAGATGGCAGTCCTATCTGAAACGTCTTATACTACAATGAAAACCATCAAAATGAAAACTGTGCAAAAATATGTCAATGTATTCTTTTTAATTGTAAAAAGCTCACACGTTCACACTTCAGCACTAAATTTCATGTTACGGATGGTATACAAAAACAAGACATCACAACATGGGATCCTTCGCTCGCCGGGCAGGGTCACTAATTTCTGGAATGCAGCATTGTATCGCCACATTTTAAATTTATTACAAAATTTTATTTTATGTAACTGTTTTTACGTATTTAAATATAAGGTTAAGATATACATAGGCTCCGTTTAGAAAGTATACCAACAAAAACATTTAATAGGGGCCGAATCTGTTACATTAAAACAAGTATGTTATAAATATGTTGATGTACCTAAGTAGCCTTTGTTATGATATAAGAGCCTTAACATATATTTAACTGTATGTATTACGCCTTACGGAAATCAGTGAATTGATGACACGTGGCTTAATATAACTTACATATGAGTTATCGTTAAGGGAACTTTTTATCCTGGGAAGTGCTCACCTACACACAGAACAGGTGAAATATTGAAGCCTTCTTAATAATCGATAATCTTTCAATGTGTTTTGTGATTGCAATAAACATGTTTCTAAATAGTAAGAAACCTACTGCTAAAGACTAAAATGTAGTAAACATGAAATTTATAAAACGCCTGATAAGAATGAGTTTCAATCATTGAGTTGCAACTCCTCACTTATAAACAGGATTGTTTGACCAAGCGAATCATGGGAATACTGGATCTAACAATAAAACAAACTTGCATTTTATTATAGAAACGACAAACAAATGTCACGATACACGGCTACCTTCATTCGTTAATCTTTATACAAGTTCTGTTCTATTTGATACAGTTGATAGTATCAGGCGGTACTGTGCAGAAATTCATTGTTATTAATTTAGTATTAATTTACTTTGCAACAATCTGCAAGCACAATGGATGATGGTATATACTTCTATACATGCATAGAACCTCCCTCCCTCCCACAAAGGAAAACATGCAATTATGATAAATGTATATACCAACACACATACCGTCACCAACACGTGTTTTGCTGCGAAACAGAGCATCATTAGGGTGAGATGATGATATGAACCGCGGCACTTAATTGATAAATTATTTTACCATCTGTAAGGTAGGTACATTATTCCAGATGGACATAGGCATATTTGATTAATCCGAACTTAGTCGATACGGGCCGCTAGTAATTATATAAATATCTCTGCGAGAAACTTGATTTTTACGTTTACAAACAGTTATCAAATCTTTATTATTATTCTATTTTAGTTTTTGAGAATATTGCATACAGACCAGAGACAGAATTTTTTTTACCATATAACCAGTGTCCATCTGGAATAGCATACCTTTTGAATATTTAAAGAATTTTCCAAACAGGTGTGTGATGCCGTGATGCCGTACACAAAATTCACACTCCCTTTTTATTATATTGTGATAGCTGGACGGCAATTTAATAAAAGAGATTGTTTGCAAAAAATATCTGAGTTGCACAGATCTTATCACCCGCTGCGGCATCAACATCGAGAATACTGATTTTTGTTAATTGTAAATCTGTGATATCTTATAAAATATTAATCATAAGGATTTGTTTACGGAGCAAATCTTATCAACATGAAATGCCCAAAAAACCAACTTATTTAATTAAATACAGATTAATATTAGATATATTGATGGTATAATATATTATTATATAATAAATATTGATTGATCAAAATAACTTCGAAATTGCAACTCCAGAAATTTTTTTATTAATCGCATAAATTATGTTTCGGATAACCCACAGCGACTATTTAGTGAATGTGGGTTATCTGTAGGATACAGATACATGCCATCGCGAACTTTTTTGTAGATATTTTTGAAATACACAATTGCATACTGAAACATTTTAATATATCTCGTAAATTTAGTAATGTTAGCAATGAAAGCGCCTAAAATCTTTTTTTTGACTAAACGTTGCCTTCTTTATAATTTTTGTAAATATAACGTACAGTGACGTAATTTTGCACACTAATTTAGAAATATGTATAAACAATCTTAGTGACCTTATAGGGATGATTAATTTCAACTATTGTATAACTTATGTATACTACTCATGTATTATAATACATATAAACCATCCGGAAAAAATATCTCATCGGTAGTGAAAACTGATCCAAAATCCGTTGCCTAGTTGACTAACCTAAAGACTGTGTTTTATACTATGTACAGATTATTAAATTGAAAGAGAAGTATAGAGATGGTTAATTTTTTCCTAAAATCTGACAAGTTTTAGAGGTGGAGATCGCGTTTTGACTTACTCACACATGTAAATGTTTAGTTTAAGCAAATAAACTTCTGACAGAACAAAATATGTAAATAAAAAAAAAACTTTAAATTAAATTTCGATGCCATTGCGTCGACCGGATTCCAAACCAGTTTTTTGTCGTGTCTCCGGTTCTTATTCTGTCTACAAGTTATATTAGCGAAGCTGAGGCTAACGATATTTATTAAACATATCAATTGTTTGAAAATTTTCGCGATTATAGTGTGTACTTTGCATATCTATCTAACTGATATAATATATGATAAACGTGCACACACTCGCACAATTCTCTTACACCCTCGCTCTCTGCTCTCTAGGATTGTTTTGCGGGTGACATGAAAGTACACAAATATGAAATCACAAGCAACCATGGCCTGAGAACAACCTTTCATCTGTCACGTAAATGTTTGCCCGACCGGCCAGGAATTTTTATGTTAAAACTTGAAAAGGTTTAAGAAGTAAATAAATGGTTTAGGGACGAAGTGAATAATGGTTACTAAATAGAAATTATTAACTACCAATTTCTAACCCTACAGTCCTAATGTTGTGCGAGTGCTGGTCTTAAACAGAGATAACAATTTTCACGAACTGAAACGAACTTCGGTGACTTGTTGCTCAAAAAGTAGCGAGATTTGCAATACCACGAAATAAAAACTATACACAGATAACAGATGTTAATAGATTTTTTTTCTAAATAAAAGAAAAATGCAGAAATAGAAATAAGAAACAGCGATACCTGTTGAGTAGGTTTTTTTTTTGCCATTTACCTGGTACTGCAACACCGTGTGTTGTCTATGTACCTATACATGCATTCCCTCCTTGTTATTCTTCCTCATACTACCATATAACTTTCATTTTGTTGTATTATTATGTTTATTATTATTATTATTATTATTTCGATATTTTAATTCCTCTAGATTTTTATCCTATTCGATGAGAAATATTGTCTACAAAGAAAATCACCGTGGTCACAAAAACGAAGAAAAGGACTCCAAATAACCGGTAGCGCGTTGGTGAAGCCTTTAATGTTATGGATAGATATGGATGGGCAGTGGTGACCGCTTATCTTCGAGTGCTCCGTCTTTTCTTTGTTATTGAGAAAAGACAGATTGTAGAAATTTACGAAAATAAACCCAAAACTATATATATATATATAATATTATTATGGGTATAATAACAAGTTTTATTGAACAGACAGGATTATATCATCAATATGTTTTGTCCCTTCCACAGTATTATCTATACGTCAATGAGTGTCACGTGTCATGATATAGTTAATAAGCTACTATGTAATCGTTTAAGACTAAGATATGTACATACGCGTTTTAAAAGTTGTAGCTTATTATAAATATTTTTCCTCTAAAACATAATAACTTACAATAATATTTTAGTGTCGTTATAAGTTTTGTAGGCCCTCACTGATGCTTCGAAGGGCACCTGATACAGTGTCTCCTACGATTAGGTACCTAATTGTTATAAATAGAAGGCGAAACATTTCTTAAGTCTAACCAATTTCCGTGGCGAAGTGAAATCCGTGCCCTATGATGGGACTCTAGTACATTGACGCCAATCATAATGGCTATAATTTTGTATGTATAATATAATATTAAGTTTATATTTCATTCCATTGATCATCATTTTCACGTATTATAACCTCTCTGTCTATCATTGTTATGGTAATATACACATAATTACGGGTAAGTCCTTAGCACACCTAACGGCCAAAGGACTTGTCTAATACATGGCTAAGCGCTATAAGCAGTTAAGTTTAATAAACCGGCCAAATATCATTTTTTCGATTCAATATCTCATAATCCAAATCATTTTTACATGCACATAAAACTTGTTATCATTAGTAAATCAAACACGACAATTTCTAAATTAATCAGTAATTATTATTACGTACATTTTTAACATATTTATTTCATTTACTATCAAAAAATTTCGCTAAACATTAACATTATTTTTATCACTTTCTTTACTAATAAAACAATATCGCTAAACATCAACGATCAATTTTTGAAGTGATTATGTGCAAAATCTACCTAGATATTATTACTATGACAAAGGAAAAAATGTATTTACGTTTCAAATCTATTTAATCGCGTTATGAGTACCTAGCTATGAAATAATTATCACTATCATCGCCCCTGACCACTGGTTACAATCCCAAAGTTATTTCAATTGCAAACCTTTCACGCAACCATTGGCCTTAATTCTAAAACACAATCTCACGGCGATATAAAAATTCAATAGGTTTGAATTTAACACGTTGTTTGTTTATTAATGAACCTCATTATTATTCATAATTCTTTAATTTTCTTTAAACAACTAAATTTTAAGTACTTTTTATAACACTATGGCTATGTCTTTCGGTCTAGTGTAGTCAACGTATAATAAAATTGCAATAAAAGACATCGTAGATATATATGTAAACAGAGTAACACGACAAATAACCTATTTTTACGACTATCCCGTTAGTGCAATTGTCACGTACAGAAGGATAAAACAAATGCAGTACACAATGTCAATCAGTGCAGTGTAATAAGTACCATCGGTTATATGACTGCTCTAATCTTTTTTATGTAGGTTTTCTTGGTTAAGTTTAAACGTAAAGTAAAGTGACAAAACACAAGACTTATGATTCTGCCGTTGTAAATTGGTCCGAGATACTTTTGTTTTGGTTTGGAATGAGTTTATATAAGCGATACCTAATTATAAATGAGACTTTCCGTCTTTATACCCTGGAGTGGCAATACTTTCATAAGTACTCTAGCGTAAACTGATCTCTAGTAGGATTGTGGTGTCGTTCTTTTTGAAGTTTGTTATTGATATATAGAGTGACTAGAAATATATTGGCAATCCGTTAGGGAAATGTAGGGGAGGACATTTACTCGAAAATTGTTGATGTATGGATAGGGGTCATAAGAGGTAATTTAGTTGCAAATGACCTCCCCTACATCACCCTAACGGATTGCCAAGATATTTTCAGTCATTTACGTTATAACTCTGAATAAATAATAGTACTATGTAGCTATGATTTCAAAGTCAGGTAGTATTAAACTGCCATTTTCAACTGTTTAAAAAACTATAATTTCCAAATTTCTAGAAGTGCATCTAATCCGTGTCGTACTGTATTAAGCAGATTGAGAAATCATAGCACCCAGCGGCGTAATTGTTTTACTGTACATTGTATTACTTCAGTATTTGCCTTCATATTTATCATAAAATAAATAAGATCTGCGTTGTAAGAAAAGCTTTGGTGTTATTTATTTTAATAGTAAAATAAATACCAATTCGAAACCAACAAGTAGGTAAGTACTAAATAATTCAATTCAAGGTATATGATAAGAATCTTATCATTATCATTACATTTTATGTTACTCAACTGTCAACAGGCATCCTGTTTACACGTTTTACTTGTTGTTCACTGTTTAAAAAATATCTTAACTTATAAAAAAGCCTACTACAGAATCTAGAGAACAAATTACATTTACCACATACGACACATTAAGAGAAAACCAGTTTAAAAACAAATCAACACGTTAATTAAAATCTAATATACATTACTGTTCTATAAGTCATATTTTACCAGATGACACTCCAGTAAAGTAATGTTTAAGACTGTAATTGCTAGATCGTGCCTTCTTTTTACAGTCGTTTAAATATTGACATTAACTTGTATTGACTCAAATGTCCACAGTTCAACACGTAAATTATTAACTGAGACCCGTAAAATATATTTTGGTATTGTACCGAAACAAAATGTCGATTACGGCTAATAACAAATCAATAATCACCACAATCAACGTTTTAATTTATATAGCACTTCACACGCATACGTTGCATATAGAAGCGTTTCACAGCAATATGAAAAATAGTAATTAAACGAATTTAATTATTCTTATCCCAACAAAACACTCGAAAGTTGGCGTTCTAAGGTTCTGAAGGAGAGAAATCACCGATTATTTAAACTATAATAATTAATTATAAGTGAAACTCACCAAAAAATTTAAAATGTATCCTCATCTTGATCGTAAAGGGATTCACAGTAATATACACAACGCGCGCACGAAGGTTCACGAGACGCAGCGGCTGGTGGCCAGTGGACTGCGCGCGCGCTCGTGTTTTTGCGACTGCCCTCACCTTCCACGAACTAGCGGGCGATCAAATCTGCAAAACACCGTAATCGTCGTACCACCAAACCATCACCTCGCACGTTTGTTTACCTGCATCCGATCGTCGATGAACATTCGAATTAACTAGAAACCAATGTCACGAACTTCAGTGTACCACGACGGGTATTTAAATATAGCGTACGTTTACTCAGTTGCTTAAACCTCTAATGATTTTTCTTTACGCGCACTGTTTTAAGTCTGAATTAGATTGTTTTTTTTTACTACTTAGAGAAAACTCTATCTATACTAATAAAGTGCTTACAGATCAATTTCTGTACATGAACGATATATGAGAAAAAATATTATTAGGGGCCTTTATTAACGCAATGGAACCCAAAACAATAGTTGTTAGAATTTTTGTCTGTTTGTGCGTTTGCTCCCGCCAATCTCAGAAACGGCTTAACCGATTTTGTTCTTGTTTTCACTAATGTATTGCAGTAAGCGTCATTTAATACTTAAAGTTTGTTTCATTACAATCCGTCCATAAATAAAAAAGTTATGAATGTATGAATATTATTAATATATGTATTTCTAATTCACACAACGAGAAAAACTCAGAAAAATGCAGAAGAATCTTTAAGCGTAGATAGTTTTTCCGAAGCGAAGCGAGGGCATTTGCTAGGTTATAATAAAAAAAAATGACAAAAAAATATATTGTAGCTTTAAATCTTATTTTATTTATTATAACACACAACATCAGCAGCGCCAACAATGTGTAGCCGATTAAGAATCAAACTTATAATATAATGTTGATTGTATTTGTTAAAACGCCATAATTTCATCGAAGTATGTATGTATTGGGCTTTTAACCAATTATTATTTTGTTTTGTTTTTTGTCAATCTTAAGGTCGAGCGAAGGATCGCAACTTGGATTATCGCCTGAATCACCCAATTATGTAACCTATACATGCTTGTTTCCAGGTCTTACTCAATTTGTTATCTCTCATTGCATGTGTTCATGATACCCGCAAGACAACGAATATAATCTACTTAATAATAATTCTTTATAAAATGTTTTTTTATATAATATTGTGTTTTATAATAAACGCAGCATTCTCATTGAATTCCATCAGAACCCTTTTTACATTTGTGTATTTGCGAGTAGACACCTACATGATACTTAATATAACCCGGAAAAATAGAATACGTTGAGAAATATGTCGATATTAAACTGGGAACAAGTTTTCATTGATTTTTAATTGTTTATCTTATCACATAAGCACAATTAACTTACGTGGTTAAGACAACTCTGTAATTACCGCTAAACAATTAACACACAAACGGAATTTTACCCAGTAAATTGACTCAATTCCTATCCGTCTATGTATACAAACTTACAAAGACATCTATTCTCAAGGATAGTACTTTTATGGAAATGTATAGTTTTTACTCGCCGGCCTAGCAGACGTACTTTTTTTTTACATAAAATAAGTTAATGCTTGACAACAATCCCACCTGATGGTAAATGATGATGAAGTCTAAGATGGTGAACGCACTAACTTATAAATAGCCTATTCACTCTCTTCTTGAAGACTCCCACATCGTAAGCTGCCGAGAACACCGACGCGGGCAAGTTATTCCAGTTCTTTGTAACATAGTTACATAATATATGATAATATTTTATATTATCTATATATACAAATAGGCGTAGTCAAAACAGACACCATTTACTCCTCCGCTCAAACTAATTTCTTTTTTTTTTCGCAACTACCAGCTGTAGTGCTACCAGTATTTTATTTTTGGAAACAGAACGTTATTTTAACATTATGACTGAATTTCGAATACTAAATAGTAAATGTAGAATACGGCATAACGGACTGTATCCATTGCAGTGAAACAGCTTAAACAAATAAGGTATTTGTGCCAATGGACGGGGCTTCTGTTGGATGTTGCTGAACACTGCACGTCCTAGTTTAATCTAGTGATGCACATTTTTAAAGTAACTCCAGCATAACTAGTAGCCACCTTCATCCTAAGATCGACTGTGACTTTTGTAATGTCGAAGAATTAGTAAAACAAGAGGGAGCCTTCTTGGCCGGCAACGATTGTCAGTACAATTACCGCTTGATATCAGATCACGTCTTTTCAATGCCAGCCCTAGGATAAAACGGGGAGCGGTCCGCCTAGGCGACAGGTGCCAGGGGCGCCAAAAATACAAACGTGAAAAACAATCTCCAGCAAAAAATAAAATTATCATAGCTTTTTAATAGCATTAAGAACTTTGGTTGTATGCGGGTTGTTGTTGTTAACTATTGAAGGCCAAACTGACAGATAATGTTTTTAACATTCAGCCGACTTTGTGCAGTTATCTCTGAAGGTTCAAAAGTAATAAATAAATAACTTACTTAATGTTAAAGAAGCAGGAGTACAATAAATTGCTATGTGAAGTGAAAGCGTCGACCAACGGGGCTGCAAGGCAACCTCGCTTTACCCAAATCAAGGGCTAGGACCGGCGCCGCGGCGCTGTATCTGCTAGTTTGCTATTATTGAGTACGGGTCACGACTAATAAAATGAGTCGTTAAGTCCATAGTTCGCCACGCTAACCAAGTAGGGAGCACTTCACACATTTTTGAGAACATTACGCGGAACTTAGATAATATATTTTCCTTCGTATGTTTGGAGAAATATAGGTATATGTAATAAAAACTACCACTTCAGTATTCTATTTTTTTATTGTACTAAGTTTCAAAGACATTTATAGGAGTAATAACTAAAAATTTTGTTAGTAATAAATAATTAGATTACCTAAATGTACACTTCTAATAATTATGTCCCTAAAAATACACTCAAGAAAAACAATTTAAGACAAGACTTCGTTGTTTTTATTCATATAAATTAGAATATTTACATTTTTAATACAAATGTACATAAATAATACATAATTAAGTACCTTGTACTTAAATATTGACTAAATATTCATAGAAGTAATCAATTCTCAATAATAAATTCGCTTCTTCTACCAAAATGCCTATCTTATAGCATAAATTTAAATTTTCTTTTGCCTAATTCATACAACCTACAGGAACAAATATTCGAATTTATCGCAATGATGTATAAGTACAGCCATGACGTTTTTCAATGTACATCGAATTAAACATTAATCAAATTGGAAAATCTTTCATGTATATTTCAACATTCAGGAAGGTTAATTTACATATAACTATTACTTGCGTGAGCCAGGGATTCATGGCTTAAAGATATGTTAATATAACTTATAAAATAAACAATGTTTATGTCAATGTTGAAATTGTATTAAGTTCAAAACTTAATTTTTACATAAAACCTTGTTAAAATAGTTTGGGAAGGTGGGAAATTATAAAATGCGAAATAGATTGTAATCACGGTGACTAGGTAGTAAGTACATGGCATTAGCTACAATCTATGTCAGGTGGGTATTATAAATATAACACGGGAATTATTGTAAAATATAACAACGAATAAATCAGAATCGACTTCATGAGGAGGAATGTTTTGGGGTGTTAGAGGCATTTAGTAGTGGTCTGAATGCAGGGAAAGGGCAAAGGTCATTACCCCCACATTTATACACATTAAATTGACAACCCTTGGACAATTTCTGAAAATTTAATTATTAATCAACATACATCTTGCTCTAATCATTAAATGCTTCTTTATTTTTTTTTGTCCAATAGTCTTATTTTCCACTTATTTTCCTAATAATAATATAAAATTAATTAATAATATGTCCTCCCCCCCCAAATGGAAATCAACGCTGAAATATTTTTATAGTTGTGACATTATTCCAGGTAGCAAGCAACAAACAGCTTTTACGCTTACTTCGTGGCCGGCACCTCGTCGATGACTTCAATGATTTTACGGAGAATGGTAGCGCCTGTATATCACAAGATCCGATCCTTATGGTTATTTTTCCAGCAGTTATCATAAACAATAATATCCCATCCAAATATATTATCTAACCATAACCAAAGATTTAGCATTCTTGGCACCAACTAATTTTGCATATTCCATCATGACATCAGGATTTTCCTTCTTCCCCGTTTTCCTTACATATACTTTATATGGTATGGCTTCACCTCTCATCAGAATAGGTATGTAGTTAATATCTTCTGCCTTCGGATAATTCTCGTCTACACTATCTATATCAGGATCCAGCCTGGAATACGGCGTGATTTCCAATTTAGGAATACAATCCTTAATGGTAATCCACTTGTATGTCTCAGGACATAACAAATCTGATGGATGATAGTTTCCCTTGTACCTCATTTTGGGGCATGAGTGTATATAAAACCCCATGTAGTAATATTTTAGTGCAGGAGCACACAAATGTAATTGCCGTGTGAACTCAATCTCCCTGAAATTAACAATGTAAAACAATAACTTCACTTTTATAAAATAAAATAAATTCTACTTTTAATTTTATTGATTATCTAGTTTATATCTATTTTATCAGTAACAATCGACTACACAGAACAAAAGTACAGTAAGACGGCTGTGTGCACGCCTCTGCAGACAATAGTGATTTTAGTTTTTAAATCATAAAAAAAATTGTTGACATATACTTCAAATTATTATCATGTACATATATAACATATACGCTACAATTATTTCCCATGTATATATTAGAGCAACTCTCCAAAAGATATACAACGTTGATGTGTGACTCACAACAGACATATCAGCACGTAAAACCTCCAAGATTTGAAATATAGTTTTTATGATTGTGGTTTTAATACAAAACTATAATTTTCCATAGCTTTAAATATATACAAAAACAAGTTTCCACGGAATGAGTAAAAAAGAAGTTCAGCGAAAAACGCGACACTTCAAGTCGCTGACCTGTAATGTTTTCTACAGCTGCTTTTTTTTTATAATACTGTGTTAGATATATCACCGATTTTAGCTGTGACAACGAACAGTGTAAACGAGTCGATATATCGACGTAAAATATACGTATCGGGAGTGAATAATACATAATATGTCTGTATGATTATCTTTGGAGTATAAAGGAACTCGAGAAGGACTCGTAAAAGTGAATTGGTGGCGTAATTTAACTTTCCATGGCCTTGTCCCTTCTCAGTACAAACATTCATTACACATTATTGGCATTAAAACAAAGCACAAATAACGTTATACATTAAACATAATATACCTTCAAAAGTATGAGTAAATAAATATATTATAAAATATAGAATATATTATAATTAGAAAATGTCGTACCTCAGAGCGCCATATGTGCCTAAAGTCAAGTGTCTATATTGAGGGTCATAAAAGAAGTAAACTGAAGAGACACATTTGGGCAGTATATCGATGACTCCCACAGCGATTATTTTTCCGTCCAACCAATACTGTTGATGAAATGATCCATATCCACAGGCAGGTCCGGGCTCGCTGTGTTCCGCCTGTAACATTATTAATATTTATAACCAGGTGCAATCGCTGTCAAACATCCTGACCCCCAAATCACATAATTAAATAGTCAACTATTAAAAGTCAAAGGGACGATGCAGAACCGGCCTAGAAAGAAGTGACGAAGCCAATACTTAATTAATTCTTCAACATTAGATTAAATCTAATTGAAGTTAAAAACGTTACCACCATGGAGGCTTTAATAACCTTCTATCGAATCAATCAGACGGTATTACCTTATTCGCTGAACGTTAGGATGTACAACACGGGGCAGATCCTCTTACCCGCTAACATTATCAAAATGGTTGTTTCATAGGTCGACTACCCCTAGGTACCTATACTTCGTTCAAATTGGATATGGAAACTTTGTAAACAAAGTGCTGCCTGGTAACCACAAACAAACAGGTGCACGAAACTTTTTGTTCTATTATCAGTATCTATAACCACAGATTACTTTAATGTTATAACGTCTGTGGCGGCCGGCAAGCCGCGTAACGTTCCGTAATTTTTTTATACTCGTCGTTCAAGTTCAATTTTATTTATTTTACAGCAGGTAAATAATTTAAATAAATACGAATTAGTCATGAATACAATCTAAATAGCCTTTATAGAATTTATGTATATAAATCATATTTGAAATTTTAATGTTATTAATTTTATTATTATACATATTGCGTGAAACAAAACGTTGCAAAGTTAATTAGAATCATTATTGCTGTAAGGTAATAATAGTCATTTCTTTTTATAGGTATAGGCAGGCTTACCCCAAAACATATTATTTTGTGAAAATGTTACAAATCGCTTTACGAAAATAAGGTTGTGGCTGCGTGAGATTTTCAATGACGAGTGTTTTATGACATTAGTTTTACTTCATTTTCACGCGGTTTAAAGTTCTTATCGATCAAGACTAAGTTAATTTAGGATTCACAAATAATATAATGAGTAGTTTAATTTCATTAAATTCATTTGATTTACAAATACAGCTCAGTTGGTGAAAACCCTACAAGAGAATTTTAATGGTTTGTTTACAAAGTTTCCATATCCAATTTGAACGAAGTATAGGTGCGACTTACCCTCGCTTCATAAGTAGTAATCGAGCCCTAACTTTTATCGGGGGCTTTATAAATTTTTCCTTATGTCATATACCTTAATTTTTCCAATGAATCAGTCTATGTATTGGTAAAAACCGTATAACAACGTAATTTTAGTAATTATCGCATTCCGACAGAGGGACGGGGAATTTGTGTTACACTATGCGGATTAAGGCACTTTTTAACCCATTGACTGCCAGCTACAAGATATCTCGTAGTGCGTGCTGCAATTTTAGATTAATTACAAATGGCCATTTCAGTTAAAAATATTTTAAAAAGGTGAATGAAAAATTTATATGGAGTAAAAAAAACGTATTAATTTTCAGTTTTTATTATAAAAGTTAGAACTTATAGGATTAGATTATTACATAAAATTTTATTTATATAAATGTATGTATCAAAAAAAATTACCTTGGCACCCAGGGCAAAATGCTCTAAATATGTCTGGCAATCAATGGGTTAAAGGGTAAAAGAGTTTTGAAAATAGGTGCCGTGATTCCGAAGTTCTTGGTTTTGTGGTTCTTTCGCATATACACAAACTCAAAAATTCACATTCTCTCTTTATACTAATAGTACAAAGTAGCAACCGCCCTCGCTTCGCTTTGGAAAATTCCGCGGGAGCAGATCTATTTCCCGAGATAAAACCATACCAGATTATGACCCATAATATAATAGAAGTTACCTCAATCCAGTCAATTGTTTTAGTGTTATACAATTGTTTAGTTTAAACAGACAAAAAAAATTCCGAAAAAAAGTTAACATATAAAAAAAAAATTCATGTACAGATTCGGCACCGTACAGTTTTATTATTAATATAGATAGTAGATAGTAGAAATGGTTAAAATGACTTCTATTTACCAGCAACGGGCTTGAGACTAAAAATTCACTAAACTTGGACACAGTACACTTCTCAGGTACATCACCATGGACCGTTGTCTGGTATTTAACATAAACTTGGTGGGTTTCCTTCGCTGTTTGCAGCCACTCTGGACTAGGCGGAGTAGTTCTTACTAACTTCAGCTGAAATCAAAACCACCGTTATTTTAAATTTCCAATCACAATATATCAATATAAAAAGATATCCACAGAAAATGAACCATGTAAAGTGTGATGTGTCCAGCCTGGACATATGATGGACAAGGCCCATTGGATACTTCATTTAGAAGTTATTCATAAACTACTTAATATTATAATTCAAAATAATGTAAACGTCGTGTATCCTTTACCAATATTTGTTAATAAGTTCCTATGCATTAGATATGATTAGATGTAGGGTAAAGAAAAAATATATTTATTGTCTATTGTAAAATTATGTTAGTTTCTCTCTTTATATCTATCGATCTGTTTTGCTGTCTTTAATATGTGACATAATGGCGAAGGACCTAACACAATGTTAATTTTAATATGTACTATCTTCTAAAGATAATATAGCGACGATTATCTCGCTCATAATTCTGTTTATTTAGATTTTGGCTCAATTTCAATGTTATGCCTTGGTTATGGCATTCGGGTGACATAAGAACTTTCGAAACTTATTCGCCCATTAACTTCCTCACACGTCTACATCGGGCGACCATGGATTATGTTCTCAGCCCTGCTCAATGGTTAAGAAACCACCTGTTGTGGCGGGCCGCTAATGGTTTGAAATTAAACAATATACCTCTAATTTTCGCTTTGTATCAACTGGCAGTTCATTTATAAAATCCTCCAGTTGTTTTTCCTTGTTTCTATTATTCTTTTGTATAGCGCTCATGTCACTACCCTTTTGCTTCATTTTTTCTAATTTCCTTTCAATACGTAATTGCTTTGCTTTTTTGCAAGGGGCCTTCATTGGATCTGGACCTGCAACATCAGAACAATAAACATTAACAAAACACTTGATTTGTTGAATCAGTAATTTATCATATCTAACGGTCGCCGAATGGTTGAAATAATAATTCTTCGAAATTATTATTAGAATTAATTATTCTTCAAAAATTTTGAAAGTTATTAAGTTTATATTGTCAAAGAGTTACATAATATTGTCAAAGATTTTTTTTATTTTGTTCTATTACTTAAGTTGCAAGCGTGTTTAAGTAAGTTATTATGCATTAATATTTTATTTATTTAAAAAATAGGAACGAAAGAAAAATTAATAATAGTTAAGCCGTATTTAAAAAAACTAACACATTTTGTGACATTTCCTTGGATTCATTTTTGCTGTATTGACTAAGACTACAGAGTTAATCTTTGTCATATTACACGAGGGGTGGCTGAAAAGTTCTGAGCCTGGAGTACTTACATAAAAGTACATAAAAATCTAAATAAAATTTATTTTCAATGTAATTTATATGTTATTACACTTCACATTACTTATACAGACCTTCTACCCCTAAATAAAAGTTCTTCTGCCTTAAAAATGTTCTTCTACAGTCGCTTTCATTTCTTCGTCATCCTCAATTCTAAATCCTCGTAACGCCTTCTCCAAATTTTTATAAAGTAAGTAGGCGCTGGGGACCATTTCTGTACTGTAAGTTATAGCATCACCGAGATACAACAACCAGGGTGCCGCTGGATGTAGCTGACCAAAAAAATACTCTAATAGATGCATTGATGAGAATAACACTAAAACAAAAAAATTTGCCTCTTCTTTCCTCCAGAACGACTCCACGTAATTTTATCAAAAACCCCGCATAGTAATGGGCATTCATTCTTGTATTTTTGGATAGTCAAACAGCAGCACTCTTTCAGAATCCCAAAAAAGGCTGGCGATGACTTCCGACTTCAATTTTTCCCCTTTGAACGCCTTCCACGGATTCTCTGCCTTGTTGGAATAATTTTGCCCACAGATTCATCGTAGCAGATAATGGTATATACTCTCCGTAAATTATTGTCATTACTTCAAAAAATTTTTTTTCGGCGTTTTTCCTTTTTCTACGAAGCACCTTATGACGACATGATGCTTTAATTACATAAAACGCAGCGATGACTAGAATATCTCGGACATACAGTTCAATAACTCAAAGAATAATTAAGCTAATGATTTACAATTTTGCTTACATACATTGTCACTTACATACTAGTTTTTTTTTAATCTTATTTTTTAAAGACTTGTCAGTCCTATTGTATAACATTAAGTGTTCTACCATCTCATATAATATACAATTTAAATTGTCCATGACTAACAGTAAACCAAACAGTCACCTGAAAAAGTTTTTGAACTTGCACAGGAGCTTCATCGCCTCAGTGCTTGGATTAAGCAAATGTTATGGAACCTACCCACGTCTACCGGTTCAGATTACAATGTACCTCAAGTGATCATCTTTCGTTCTCTAAATGGCTACACTCCAATAGTAAGTGGTAGATGTCTTCTTCAACTCCACATGTAATACTAGATTAGATATTGCCTTTATAGCAACACATCAAAAAAGTAATAAGGGCGACTGAAACAACTATGGCTCAGAACTTATCAGCCAATCCTTATATAAAATTTAAATAAAATTACTATAATTATATTTACATAAATTACTCATATACTTTCCACTTTTTCAACTGTGTGACAATATGTGTCTGGCATTGACAGATTTAAATTATTCACATTTGTATTTCACAACATATTTTATAAATAATCTAAATAAACTCTCTCTTGGTTTTCAACAAGGAGGGATTCAGTCTAAATTATTTCGTAAAATTTTTTAAACATAAATAATGAATGTTTTATTTATTCCCAGTTTTTTTTTTAACTTAAAATGAATTAAAGCTTGTCAATAGCTAACAATAAAAAATCAATTGACAAACAGACCAGAAAAGATTTTGGACCATTTTGTCTTAATATATTTATATTACAGGTAATTTTTAGTTTTTCAACAAATTTATTTTTCTATGAATAATCTAAAACTGAATAAAAACTAAAACTTGTTATTGTTATTAATTATTGTTGTGCTATGAAACACTAACAAAAAATAATGAAAATTAGTTGACAAGTAGATGAGATATAGATAAAATTGATTGTATTTACCTTTTTGACAGTCCACATTTTTTAATTTTGCCACCTTATTTTTTGTTGCCTCAAGATGTGATGAATCATCTGAAATCATAAAAGAAATAGTTAATGACTCACACCACCATCAATAACTTGTAACAGGTAATAACTTAGCACACTTGTGTTAACTCTTGCTAGCTAAAATATTTTTTTATTCATAAAATGACATGTCAAATGACATACATATTGTAAAACTTTTGTTTTCCACATCACATAGATTGTAACAGCAGATTATACCAATGTCACAATTATCATGTCAAAAATCAAAAGGGCATTTAAAGCTTAAGTGTATAAAATATAAAATGCTTATGACATGTTGAATTCAATTCATCTCAGTTATTATTTATGGCCAATGAACAAACAGCATAAGAACTTTACATTAAGCTTTAACCTCTCCACCAATCTATGTTGGAACAATACAGTGGAGTACACTTCAAGCTTCCTCAATTTCGAGGAAATTTGTGCCCTGCAATTCAACTAATAAGTTAAAGCCAATTTTCAATAACCTAAACCAAACCAAACAGTGAAACACTCATATGTGTATATTTGATATTTATTTAATCAAAATGACAAGCACCACTACTAGTGACATACCTTTTAACTGGTTTTCATCATCCCCAATATTATCACCCTCACCTCCCACCATTCCTGCCAAATTTATATCTTGATGAGTGTTCCTTGTTTCTATAAATAATTCTGATCCCTCAGCATAGTCTTGTAGATTTATGTCCTCACTACTGTTGGATATTTGTTGTTCACAATAACCTCTTCTTTCTTTTTCATTTTGACCCATCAAATACTTATTGAATTGTTTCAAAACCTTTTTCTGTGATTTTGAAGCTTTGAACTCAAGTGCCCTGCATCTGTTTGATAAAACAAACTTTCTTATATAGTAACATACATATAAAATTAATAGTCAGATATATGATTTGAAAACTGTACAAAATCTACTACATTAGTAGACTTTAAATAAGCACACAATATTAATGACTTCCTTCATTTTGCTACATTAGTGGTTTAAGATTTCAATATATATACATATACAATGTATCATTAATTATTTAGTTCCTTCATATTATAATTGAAAATATCTCATTATCCTACCTAATTAATTAGTTACAGAAAATCCTAGTTAATTATAAACATTGCAACAATTCTTTTGTAATGAATAAAAAAAAACAGTAGTCAAATAAAGCTAGAAATTTAAAATCACCTAAATTACCTTATAGTGTATGAAGGGCAACAAATGACATCAAGCGTAGGCTTATAGACGTATTTCCCTGATCTTCGCCACCCTCTATCTATTAAATTTTGATAGTCTGTCACCGTCATAGTATGCGCCCACATACCTGAATAACAGCAATACAATAGTTCACAATCATAATCACTTTACTTACTTGTACAGACAAAGGACCCTCAAGGGTTTTTGAAAGAAATCTGAATTTCTTACCATGTCCATAATTAGTATCAGCGCCTTTACAATAACCACATTTGTACCTTTCATGTTCTGCATAATATTCGATTATGCTACGCAACATTATTTACATTTATGTTTAAAATACAAACAACACAAAGAAAAATATTATCTGCAATTAAAATTCCTGCAAATCTCTAAATTGAAAACATTAAATAATTAGCCTCTAGTAGATGACAGATAAAATTTGCTTGTCATTAGTGTCAAACTGTCAATCTCGAATGTGTTAATCAGCACTTCAGCCGTCAAAGGCACAGACTAATGATAGATTCTATGGTCAAAACTATATCGTCAGTAGGAGTGCAAGACCGTCTAATATCTTGATTTATATATAAATTGGAACTCAGACTGAACTCGTAATTTTTCTGCCTGTTATTTTATAAGAACATGACAAATTTACCAACCTAGAACCTTTATAAGATCCTATGTAATATCACTTAAGAGTTTTTGCAGCTGTAAAAAAAATTGAAAACGTCTTAAGTTTGCTGGAAAAAATCTTTTTTTTCACACCGTAAACTCGTCTATAATATTAGTTTTTAAGAAAGAAATGAAAATCTCACAGAAACTGTCATATTTTATTAATATAGCTACTATTTACAATCTACTTGATTAATATAAATATGAATTTTCAACCGATATAAAAACCATTTCAGCTGTACTTTTGAAGTAACGCACGATAGAATATTCAGTAATAAATAAATAAATAAATTATTCTTTCAGAGGTAGAACGCTGGAAATGAACAATACATCTCGATACAGTTTATTTATACATATTATATTTACTTTGTTTCAGTGAAATGCATGTTAGGATATTAGCATCACTTGATACTCATTACTTAAAACTTTTTAGTTTCTTCCCATTCAAGAATAGTGGTAGCAATAAATCTGTGATCGATGTAATGTAAATGTGAAGCTTATAGCTTGTGTGACAGCTTACAAGTAGATTTACCGGAACGTGATTTGCTACTCCCATTTCAATGACATTTATTAATTTTAACAAAGATATTAAAAGGAGGAGAATTATACTTATATTATTTTATTATTAAAGAGAATTAATTATTTTAAACCAAAAGGTAAACAGACTAATAACCCACCTAATGTCTACTAATTTTCTCTGTTATAACACAAGTAATCAGGCAATTTTTTATTTCGGTTTAAAGAGTATTGAGGCTAATGTAATCTACAAACGAACTGTTCCATGTCTACCCACAAATATAATACCTGTATGACGGTACCACCCCAGACAACATATACAAATATATTTCATATAGAACTAGCGTAGAAAAGAATCGTTTGACACTTGCAACACGAATTCTCTTCCCCACATCCTCAAAGCTAGGTCCATATAATTAGTAAGTCAAGCTCCGTTTCTAGCTGTAGAAGCATCCTGTCTGAAACGGTAACAAATTCTTATATCCTTAACGAAAGGATCAGAAAGACCGAGGATCGGCAATACGGATTAAGGGATAAAACTGCGGAAAACCTTAAAGTTCTTTTCCGTTTCAATGCTCATTTTAGAGAAGATAATCAGAAAATTTACCTTGAACCATTTTCTTCAACTTCAGAAATATTAGACATGACAGACCGTTTTGGTCTTACAAATATTCTTCGTCTCGGTCTATAAAAAATACCATGCACATAAGTTCCATTTTTCAATACGTTAAAAACCATCAACCACAAAAAAGTAACAAATTTCGTCAGACCTGCTTCTATATTTCACATTATTCCACTGTTGCAGGCTTGTTTCTCCCCAAATTAAAAATATCATACCACTCAAGCATAAAACTACTCCATGAAAACACCATACATGTTTCCAAATAAGTGGAATATCCTGCCAAAGTAAGTAAACTACAAATTAATGTTGTAAAGGCCTAAATTATTTCGTTCATGGAATATACGGTAGATAATATTTTACTTTATACTTCTGGCCGACTTCTCCTACGCAATAGGCGATTATTATTCCAGCAACATTGCCAATTATTTTAATAACTGTATTAATTGAATTTGCATAAGTTGGCGTCAGTTCCTAAAAATATACATTTCAGGTCACATAAGTAGTTCAAAGGTAATTGTAGATTAAAACAAAAAATCAGTAAGATAATAGTAATTGATTAATAAGTAAACAACCCACTTTGAACTAATTGCCCAAAGCTCGACATCTCATAAACGAACGTTTTAAATGACCGACCGATTTGTAACTTCGAGCGCTGTCGGTACTTGGGTGGATGGTGCTAGTGGAAAATATTAAGACAGCTTCCATGCTTTAGTAAATTAAGTAATTTCAGGCGTCAACAAAAACGGTTACCAATAACCATTGCGGTTTGGTTAACCAGCAACGGTTGAACTAAACGATGAAATACGCTCCGAATCTCCTCAATTACGAGGAGGTAAGTGTCAGGTTGAAGCTTATCTATCTAATTGTTTTAGAGATCAGATATAGCCTATAATATTTTGCTCGTTATCAAAATTCTTACGTAACATATATCCAACGTCATATCCATACCAGCTGCAGTCAACATGATAGCAATGGTCAAGATAATAGGACCGGGCAATGGACTCAAAAACCACATCAAAAATAGTAGTAATCCTGGTAGCACATGCGCTGAGGAAATAATTTTGTCATTGATTCTTATGTTATTACGGTAGAGGTACTCATGATATTTTATGCCGATGATTTTATACATTTGCATCCATGCAAATCGTGAATAAGATTCATCGTAGCAACGACTAAACCGTTATAATTATAACTGATACAGTTTTTGATCATTAAAGGAAGTATAATGTTAACCCATAATTTGTTGCAGTCAGGTTTTCTCCCATATTCAGTGGGATTAAGTCTATAGTGGGTCATATAGCCAAGTGCAGATTAACGGAATTCAACATCTTCGAAAACTATAAGAAAAAATCTCTAATTTGCAGTTTGGCGCACAATGTATTCCATCGTCGAAGAAAATTATAACTCATTTATAATACATACCTATATTGAAAAAACTGCATTTGAAACCAGGATCCCCGTTTGGGTAACCTAGCTTCAAACCACTGGGCTATATTCAACGTAGGCACATGATTTAAAACGCGCGTATGTATATAAATAAAGTTCCTTAACAACCAGAACTAATAGCTTCCATACATTTATTAAATTGGAATTTATTACGATTGATTTATGGACTATATGAATATGAGTAGTTGTATTATAGCCGATTATAAGATATCTACCAATCTTTGCTGCTTAACTGTCATAATGTAAAAATTCAGTAATAGTTATAATAAAATCTTTATCTCTATGTCAGTGTCAGTGTCAGTGTCAGTCGCTGTCGCTGCCGCCGTCGCCGTCGCCGTGGCCGTTGCCGTCGCTGTCGCTCTGTATTTGCTTACGTGATCGAATCAATAATGATGAGATTCGTAGATGAACTAAAGTTACCGACATTGCTCGAAGGATTGCCCAGCTCAAGTGGCAGTGGGCGGGACACATAGTCAGGAGAACCGATGGCTGTTGGGGCGGAAAGGTTTTCGAATGACGACAACGCACCGGACGAGGCTCAGTGGGTAGACCCTCAACGAGATGGACCGACGATCTGGTGAAGATAGCGGGTAGCCACTAGCTGAGAGCAGCGCAGGACCGATTGTCGTGGAGATCCTTGGGGGAGGCAGCAGTGGGCGTTGTCCGGTTGAGATGATCATGATGATGAATCTTTATACTTAAAGCAAGTTTGGATATAAGATATACAAAGTACCTACCTAATGAGTTGCCTGTAAGAACACTAAAATTTACTTACAAACAACAATTAAACATTTTCGTATATACTTTATTATTTTCACACTCGTGTTATGCTTGTAGAAATGAAAAGTCTGTATGACAATTGTTCCGAACACGAGTCGCAAGAAAAACGGCAGTGCCGTAAGAGCTGATGCCTAAAAAATACACGCACATTTTTTAATCAACTTCCTTGTAAAACTACTCTCTAATATTATTATGAACGAGTTATAGAAATACCTCTTACCTAATGTCTAAGAAAATAAATGAAAGTTGTAACCACAGTTTTATGCATTAATTCGCATCAACGTAACAGCATTAACAACGATCATACCTATGATATTATAAATATTGTTTACTTGATAGGAAATCCACCTTACATTATAAACACTGTACTGAAGAACCATCGTATAATATAGTGGACCGTGAAGACATAAAGATATTATCATCCAAGCGTATCCAAAATTTAAAACACAAAGCGCCCAAAAAGGTACCGATTTTAGAATTAGCCCCCATGGAGCTTGAGAATTTGTGAGCTGAAATACAAACGGGTACTATATATATATATATATATATATATATATATATATTAATTCTTATTAAATCAATGTGTGTCAATAGCATTAAAATGACTTAATAGGTCTGATGCACGTTGGTCCAACCCGCTGCAGTAGTATTCCATCACTGGAATAGATATAAAAATGTTTTTAAATCAAGTCCAGAGATTCCTTCATTAATTTTCAAAAGATGATACCGAGGCAAATGAAACCATCTGTGACGTCCGACATATTCTGCTTTGATACCGAGGCTAAAGGTTCACGAAACTACTTTTCCCATCAGCCTAGATAATGGGATCAACTGTATGATAATATCTAAGGTAATTAGTACATTTTTTATAATTACATGACAAATATGTTTATGTACATATTTCACAAATATTTTAATATTAAACATTGTCCTCTTGTTAATTTAACAATAAGTAAATAGTAAAATAACATAAACTATATCTAAGTATCAAAACAAATGCACATGTACCTAACATGTGAACAGTGATTATCATGAATGATTCAAGACAAAAGGTAAATAACCTTAATAGTGAAAACTGTGCCAACAGTGTTTGTCAAATATGTTAATTCTTCGTTTGATATAAAAGAATGTTTCGCGGGACAATCCGTTACAACACAAATCCACGCAACGGACCACGCCACTTGTACGGCGCCGCAAACGTAAAATCCTACTGGCCATCGAGAATATAGATGTACTGCAGCACAAATAAGGAAAGTCGAACATGTCCCCATAGTGATACCTAACAGAGAAAGTCAATTCGAACTTTAGTTTAATTAAAACGTACATGAGTCATTTAGGTTTGTAGTGTGCGAATGAAATGTTCTTCGACATGAATAAAATTACAGTTACAATATTTATGCTCTATAAAACATGAGTTTTAGTGGCACATGTGACCCATCAAAAACTAATTAAAATATTATTTTCTTACCACAGTAGGCCCACATGAAGTGATTTCTCTCTATAGGCGGAACCCAATGTCTTAATACTTGAACCATACTAGGCTGCATTGCACCCTATCGAGATTACAAATTAATCAGATCAGTGCAAATACGTAACTGAAAATCTAATAGAAAATAAGCATAATTTTTAAATCAACTAATAAATAACTTAACTTCGTTGCGTTTTCTGAAACAATGCTTAACTTATAAATTAACATACACACGACTTTATTACTCACAAATGTTTCTAAGGTATCTTTGAATTATAATATAAACATATTTATAGTAATAACCACAAATAAGCGCTACGAGCGTTATTTCCCAAACCATTAACAAAATTTCGATATCGAACTTTGCCTATTTTAGCAGTTCCCGGTATACAAAATATTCTATACTTACATGCTTAATATAAACTCGAGTTACTACGTAAGGTATTATTCGCTAACATCTAAAATTAATATTTAGAGAACAAGTAGGTCGGTAAATAGCTACGAACTATAGACTGAAGCAACAACGCAATTGTAAGAATACGGCTAGATTAATTATACCACAAAACTCACCGCACAGAACCCGTTTAAAATGCGAACAATGAGAAGCACCCAGTATTTGTAATACACTGAGGCTGGTGTGAGAATATTTAATGCACCGGATGAGATTCCAGCTATGCCAACTATCCAAGTAGGGCCGAGGCTATCAATAAAGTAAAACAAAGATGACAACACCTGTACAATCTCAAATAAAAGTAGTATATAATATGTGAAGCCTGACACAAATGTAAAATATTCTGCTATAAATATGGCAATGCTTGTGAATTTAATATTTGACTTGATAAAGCCGTTTAGTTGGTTACATTTTTGACTTCAAATCAATTAGCAATTATGATAGGCGGTCCCAGGTAAAGGACACAAATATTCTGTCAGCTAGCGAAGCCCCGAAATACGAATGCGTTTCTAATGTTTCTTAATTGCGAATTGCTAGAATTCCGTTGCACTATTCGGTACTAAGAAGTTTCAAAAGACCTGGCGTATAGATGATTCACTTTTTATATTAATGTTATGTCTTATAATAATCAGGATTCACAGAAAACACCGTACATCGAGCAAAAACAAGGTAACTAGATATTAAACAAAAACCTGGGCCTCATAAAGCCGGTTGTAAAACAGGTCCTTGCAATTTAAGAACAGAATTACATACTCTTTAAACGGTAAAATTAATATTCATAAATCAATTATCTAGTCCAAACAAGTACAATGAAATAAGATTTGGCACGTCATTTGACTGGTAAAACCTACTATATGCGTTTCCGTGATATTTTAATAAGATAAGTTCTTAAAAATACTTATTAAGAAGAATCTTGGGTAATTAAACTTACCGATCACCAATATTATGAAATATAGGAAAACAAATGCAGTATCCAATGTGGTAGGCGGCCAACAGGTGAGCTATTTTCTTTTCATTCCAATTGATTACATCAATTAAATTCTGTAAACACTTTTTACGATAATCAATTTGAATGATTAATACGACTCTTAATTATTTAAAATATGGATCACCTAAATATAGTGAAAAATCCTAAAATGTGGATCTGATGATGATGACCTACAGCTTGTTGAGTCTTTAAATTTTATATCCCGATTTTCTTAAGTTTTGCGACATTAGAAATGAGATGAAGATTGTATAATTTCCACAGTCCTATAATTTATTTCTCTAGCACGATACATGTTATTAATATTTGCTCTAAAGCTCTCAAATGCCTTGGATTTGTTCTTAAAAACTGTAACGAATTTAAAGGCACCAAAAAAAAGGTATCCTGGAATATTTTTTACGACGTTTACATAAAAAGACTCTAAAGTGTGGAATGAAGTTATATCTTTTTCATCTTATATCTCATGCAAACGTGGTAAAATCATTACGAGCTACAGTGAAAGACAACATTCTGTAATATAATGTCACTATCGAATGGAAAACCTTTGTTTGTCGATGCTGTAAAACTTCTCTCACAACTTAACTTCTCTACTCCGTCTAAGCTACCGAAAGCATCATGGTTCAACATATTTAATGAATCTTACATAACCCAAATCTTGACAAGAATGTACCTCAACAGAATAGTGAGACAATATAACTGTATTTCGAAGTATAACAATAATATTCAGTTCATCGACAGTGATATTCTTCGGTTCAAAAAGAGTATCGCTGATTGTTTATTATTTTCTTCTTTTACTAGTTAATTCATAAGAATTAATTAATTAATCGTAATTATTATTTGATATAACTTAAATTGTCATATTTCATTCATCCTCATCTAATTTACATAAAGTGGTTTTTAATTCTACTCCATTTCTTTATTTTTGATTAAATTTCTGCTGTATTCTAATCTTGTATCCTTCGTTTTTATATGAATGCAGTCTATACCAGTAACTATAATGTCGCTTGTCTATTTTATTTACGTAACTCTCGTCTACTGTATAATTTCTTGGTGTTCAAAATGAATAAAAGACAGCTTACTCATATCTTAGTTTCACCGGCATAGCATTACAATACTATACTTTACTATATACATATATAGATTTATCAAGATAGTTTTGTCATTAAGAATTTAAATCTATACTCACACCAGATCGCGTGTTCAATCTTTCCCTAAAATGTTTTAAGTAAGATATGTTATATCTGGAGTCGTCTAATCTCTTGGTTATCCGGACAATGTCAACTATGTGCACGCTGAGATTATATCGAACAACATACACGAGAAAATACCCTAAGAATATCATAATGCCCACCTACAAATATAGTTAAATTGATATTTACTGGAACTCATTATCAAAGGCAATATAAATGTTTCTCAGAATCATGTATCTACTTACTATAACACGAATTCTTATTTTAATCATCACCAAAACGCCACATTACCGAAACATCGTGAAGTTGCTCATGACCACACCGATTTCCCATGAGGTGCACAGTGAGTCACACCGGATTTTACAAGTGCTCTTTACTGTTAAGCGAACAGAAAAAACGACTTATCCTGTGTTTTTATGTAATTTTTTTAAATGTGAGCCGATATAAAATACAAGTATTTATGGGAACGATTTTTGTTTCACAATATCTTAGCTAAACTTTAATTTTTTATGTAATTAGGAGACTCTCGTTTTATAAAATTATAAATTTGAAATTGGAAAAATATCTAAAATATAAAACCAGGTATCTATAAATATCATTGTTTATTATATTTGGTAATAATAATCACAGAAAAGAGATTGAAGTAGTCCCATTTATACAGTAAACATTCCATGAGTACAATTCTAAAACAATACATATAATAATGACAAAAAATTTAAATTACAGACTACATTAGTATATAAATTAAATGTCTTATAAAGTCAAATTAAATGCAAAAAATAAATGTCAACAGCATAATATATAATAAATTCTTAATGACCTACATTTTAAACTAAATATTTTTTATAGGTCAATATTAAAATTTATTTAGTGAATTATATAATTTCCTGTTACAAATAAGTACACCGAACAATATAACACAATAATGTCACACACATGTTAATAATAATTACATAATAAATCACGAATTCACATTGGCAAATTAAATAAAAACATAACCGCAGTAAAAGGTACAAATGTTATCAAAACTAAAATTATGGTTATCTAGTTACGTGTTATTACGCTTAATGGGGTATCTTTATCTTTAGCTTCCTTGGCATCATTCTTTTCTTCAGCAGAAGTAACTCTTCTGTTACCACTATTGCTTATTTTTGAATCCTTATCTTCATCGTTGGCCTGGCTTGTAAAGTTCCAAGATTGTATATTACCAGTACCAAATAGAATGAAAAATATAGCCGAAATAATATACACGGATGCTCCCACGAAAAATATTGGACGCCATTGCTCGAAACTGTTCTGTTAACAAAAAGAATGTAAACATTTAAATATAAGTAACGTTTCACGAGCCACATTATTGAACAGTTGTATTGTCAAAATTAAAAAAAAAAGATCATTACCCCATTTCTAGTAAAGTACGCCGTTATCATAGGTGTAAAAAATCCAGCAGTACTCCCAACGAAATTAGCAATCCCATACAAAGTTCCAGCATAATTTGGGGCTAAATCTTGATGATTCTGAAGATTTGTCAAAGTTGCAGCTCCATTGAACCCCATGGACATTGTTATCAACGTCACTGAAAGCGCCGTGGAGCATCCTGCATATACCATGAGAACAAGCAGTACTCCCGGAATAATATGAGAGAAAAGGCAAAAGAATTTTCTTATAGTAGTTGTAGTCATCACTTTTCTTGCCAAAATGCAGTCACCGACTGCTCCGAATATAGCAGCCATAAACAATCGTGCGAGATATGGTAATGCTGATACGACTCCAGCCGCAGATAACTCAAATCCAAGGACACTTGACACAAATTTTGGACCCACAGTCATTATAAAATATAATCCCCAAAGATTTCCATAATGTAATATAGTCATGGCTAGGAAAGGAAACGAAGTGCAGATGCTTCTGAACGGTGGTAATCCCTGAAATTGTCAATAAAGATTATAATATTATTCCTTATAACTACTTTATCATAGAATCATCGATTAATATTTTTCAATATAGAACAAGTTATCCTGTTAAAAACATCACAATAAAAACGCCAGTAAAAAGAACACCAACCAACGTTTTTTTTAGTAATTCGTAGAACTCCGCACGTAATAAGTCAAGATACACATAATATATTAGTTTAATAAATACCTTGATGTTATCCTAATATCACATTGAAATGCGAAGTTAATATTTGCATTTTCATAACGGTCGTCTAACATGTTTCACTAACCTTGGATTTTTTAACTTTGTCGCCCAACGCATCCATAATATATTTTCTTTCTACTTCGGTTATTCTGGGATGTTCATTAGGTGTGTCCGCGACTAAGTACCACCAGAAAATACACCATAAAAATGATAAAGCGGCAGGAACGTAAAAAGCTGATGCCCATCCGAATTTTTCAAGAAGAGGTCCTGTAAGTGACCACGTCACCACAGTTCCCAAGGTTCCTCCCATCATTGCGCTTATAAATTTTCCTTTCTCTGCTGGAGGGGCCCATCGAGCTACTAACACATGCAACGAAGGATAAATGAAGCCCTGAAAAGAAAACACCCATAAATTATTTTGAAGATACTAACAATCTATTGAGTCCCGTCATCAAACATTGTATAAAGGCAGGTATACTTATTTTAATATAAATAATATTTCATACACTTAAGTGACTGCTTCAACGAGTGAAAAAATTTTCGGCGTAAAAAAATAGAGAAGTTATGAAAAGAAGAAAGATAAGTAATGGAGTTTCTAAAGAAATATCCTAACAGGTTCTCCCAACTTGAAATTTACAAAAGAAAGAAAAAAACATTTATGCAAAAAAAACTACCGGTATCAAAGGCAAGTTTTCTCTTCTAACTTATCGGGCTGACAGGATCAACCGACCTATCTAAATAACTTAATTAGGCTCTTACTTATGCCGTGTTACATTCGGCATGAACCATTTTCTTATTGATTTATAAAATTTTTATAGTAAACATCTTTTCTCTAATTACCTCACTTACGATAAAACTTCATATTAGTAGGTACGTTTTAAATAGTACTGCGTTACCATTAAATAAATAATTATCTATCTAACCAACTATTTATCATAAGGATGTGACCGACCGCTGAACAAGTATTGATTTGTTCATTAACAGGTAGAATGGTACCTATTTATAACATAGTAATATTACGTACTAGAGAATAGTACTAGAGAATAGTAACTTACTTAGCTAAACAAAATCATAAAATTTACCCAAAAACTTAAGGTCCTTTTAACCGATTAGTTAAGTTTAACATGCTTGTTTTTTGTATGTATGTACTCAATAAACGAGCAGACGAGTCACCTGATGGTAATTGATGGTAAATCTTTACCATTAGTTTATTCAGTCAAGCGACTTTTTATAATTTGTGGATCATATTCCCGTTGATCCCGATTATTCAGTTCCAGTGTACTGATACATTTCATGCATTAAGGTCATTCTTTCGACATTTTTTTATGTAAATAGCCGACGAACGAGCAGATGAGCCACCTGATAGTAAGTGGTCGAGGTCGTCCATGGACTTCAGTGACACCAAAGGCATCACTAATGCGTTGTCGGCCGATAATGAAGAAGAAAGAATATTTACTGCGAAATTCAAATTTTCTCTCGTTTTATTGGTGAAGTGCAACGATGTTTTACGTTATATATTGATCAAAATACCATTCGTGACTCAGGAGCTGTTTCCGCTCTTCGCAGAGCATGGTTAACCCTAGGCCTTCATTTTTATCATTAGATAGCAGTTGTTAAGACTTGGAGAGGCATAAAAACTTTCAGCGATGAAGTTTATTATCGAACTAAAAGGTTATTTAGCTGCCCAACGCTGATGTGTGCCACGTCTGCTCCAGGTCTTTTCAATTACTAGTAGATACCAGTGTCACGCAGCGGACCGCTCATAGTTTAAAGGATAAATTAATAAATTATAACGATATCATTATGTGCGTAATTGCTATATAATTTTTACAATACAAAGATGTCGTGTGAAGTAACTATGAAATATCGGATAGAAATTTGATAAAATACAATTATAACAAAATTAACATAAAAATTTTGCTCTTTTATTCGGCGGTAACAAACTGGTAATGTAAGATACATTGCAAGTTAACAAAAATTCTGTCGTTAACTAAATATATATTTTGCAACAACCAAAATGTTCAATAAACATTTAAAATAACTATCTGAAACTAAGTGCAAACGTATGTAAAAGTTTATTACCGCACGTGGGTATAAATTTATCCATTTACTGCGGTTTTCACTACTAACTAGTGATGGCTAGATAAAATTGCAATTTTACGGCGAGTGGCTATGGCAATTTAAAAGCAATTCTTACAAAAAATCGTAATCGCACAAACATACCCCTTTACGAATATAAAATATCAATAGCATAGGTAGTAAATACTTTGTTAAAAATAACAAAATATGAGTAATCGATTCTTGGTGATATCAACAAATAGTTGGTCTCCATGTACCAAAACATCAAGAAAGCAATAGTTTAATGGTACGTAGTATTTACTAATGGTGCGTAAGTCGTTGTAAGGGTTATAAGAAATATAACCTTACGAATAAATGACCTTGAAATCTATACAAATATTCTAAAGAATGAATTGAAATTTTGTGAGTTTGTATATATGTATGTGGAAGGTAATATCCTGAACTGCGGCATAATTATAAAAAAAATCCATTTGAAAGATAAATCATTCCGGATGAACATATGCTATTATTATGTATATAATATGTTCATAAATTGTCATATTTGTTCAGATCGAACGAAGCCGAGACGGGCCGCTAGTATAATGATAAATGCACACTTTTACGGCCTTTTACATTGACTCACGTGTCCCTTCCTGCTGCTTCAAAGATCAAACAATATTAGCTGTAACTGTATTTTTGCGATTAAATCCAATGATCGTTTTGCAAACATAAATAAAGAAGTTCATAGAAATATGAAACAACAGTACGGTATAAATACATTGTAGAATAAAATTTATTGATTCGTTTTTAATTATACCTGGCAAAATAGAATCATCGCAATACGTTTTTATCGATTATACTACTACAAAATTACAGTTTTTACTGTAACATTAAATTAACTATAACTTCTATGAAATAGGTATGATTCAGTTAACCGCTGTGATATATGTTATAAAAATTATTTACGTAAAGTTATAATAGTTTCTAGACTAGAAATCACAAAATATTTAAGTAGTTACGTAACAAATTTTTATATGGATTTGAAATTTCGCTGATTCCTACACAATATTTTTTTTTTAATCTACCGCCAATTGAAACGGTCACAAATTAACATAAGACGAAATCGATCACACATACACAGATTAATGTACATATATAATTTACGTTTCAGGACAGACAACGTAAACATATGAGAATTTTTTAACTTGAGAATTTATGTAAATTTTATTAGATCTATAATTTAAAAAAATATTTCTATCAGAGTACTTAACTAAGAAGTAACTTTGCAATATTTAGAATTTCAATAAAATCTGAACATACCCCAGCGAATCCTAGTAAGAACCGTACGACAATCAGTGTCACGTGGCCTAGTCTAGCCGCGACAGGACTGAGCGCCGTAAGCACCGCGCTTGCCACAGAGGAGACTAGCACCACGTACCGTGGGCCCCAGCGCTCGGCCGCCATCCCCCCTACCAGGGATGTAATGGGATAGCACCAAAAGTAGGCGCCCAGAATCATCGCCTGCTGCTCCGGAGTCCAATCGAATGATGCACCGCCATGCACCTGTGTTGAGAGAAATGTACACTCAATTCATCATCATAATCATCACAAATCTTATCTTTTCCACCGCTTACCTCAAGATTTTAGTACGCCGATTCTTTCACCGAAGCCTGTGTGAGTAAATTTCTAATAAGCACATTACTCTTACTAAATTACAGATGAATGACAGATTTGACCCAGAGATCCCCATGCGAGAAGTCGGCTATCGACCCACTACTTAGTACCAAAAAAAATTGGAATCCTGATATACTGATATTATGCTGGTATTGATAGCGACAATTGTAACATCAAATGCAACAACAATTCTGGACAAAATTAGTCATAAAATTGTTTGAAATCCCTTTTAAGGTTCGAATGGTTCCGTCAAACCGTATTACATGCAAGTATTTCTCCCATTACAGATTTTTAAAAATTACAAAAAAAAACTATTGAAATAACTTAATAGATGATTTGTTTATTCTGTCTGGCGAGTGAAGAATTCGATTCCAAATCGAGGTCGATTTTCGTAGAACACATAAAATGTCTTATTTAGGTTTTTCGTGATATTCCTAATTACAAAAATCTAATGCGTATGGGCCTTCGGGATTTGAAACCCCTCTCTTAGCGCGAATAGTTTCTAACAAACTTAACTGCACTGCACTGTTTTGACAATTGCAGTTTGCGTTAATGATTGATACAAAGAACAATGTTAGTACTAGAGGGTACTCGTGTTGAATTTTTTTTGATATGATATAGAAATATTGCTGTTTACCTGTCTCGGTGCTTCTCGTACGTCACTAATATCAGTATTGTGAAAAGTAACATTCGTCACGTCATCTTTTGAATCACACTGCGACATTATTCTGTGAAATTACAAAATTTTTCGTGATGTTATACAAAGATAATAAAAAGTTAACTGTGAATCTCTGGTCAATCGTAAATAAATTCAATAAAGCTACTCATAATTTTAGGGGCACTTAATACCCATCAAAATTTATAACATACACAAAGCCATTTGGGTTTGCTAAATAAATCTCGAAGATATTTAATCTTAATATAAGTACCTAAATGCGTATATTCATTTATTACGATCATAAAATTTCAATCCCGCTTTAAGCACATTCCAATATTTTTTTGCAAATAAAAAGCATATTTTTATTATTATTTTGCAGCTATAAAGCGTAATATTAAGAAAAAGATTTGTTTTGGTTATGCAATTTAGAAAGGACAAATGTTAGATTATCATTTCCCATAAGTCAAAGATGTCGACTTATTCTATGATAGACCTAATACCCAAAGTACTCAATATACTCGTGTTAATTTTAATTAAAAACCACGTTAAGTAGAACGCAGTAAATTCTCTCATATCTATACTATATTAATTATACAGTAATGGGGCCAATCTATAAATAAAATGTTTGTTTGGTAAATTTGTCTGTCTGTCTGAACACGTATAATACTAAAACCACTGAACAGATATAAAGTGTCACTTGGCATATTTATAAATTATATTATTGATCATAATCTAAAATACTTTTCATCCCCGGACACGAATCTATTCCCACAGAATTTTTCAGGACGTAGCGAGCGCGGGTTGCAAGGATAATATACATGTCTATAAGCCTAATTCATGCGTCAGTTAAATACAAAATAAATTTATTTAAATAATGAGAAACATTGATAGAAACTTTAATTGGATCGAGTCATATAAAGGTCACGAAAACTGGTAAAAACAAACTTCTTTCGTAAAATAAAAATTACATTACATTTATGAAATCATATTATCAAAAAGAAACTCATTGAAGAATTTAATTAAATAATTGCTATAACAGCCATTACAAATAAAATTAATTAATAAATAAAATTGTTACGTGATATTCTTGGCGTCGTGTGGTACCATCGCGATAAGATTGAGACTCATATTAACTCGAAGCATGTAGATCACCCAACAGCTCGTGAATATCATCACCCAAAGGTTGAACCTCACCGGAATTACGTCTGAAATTACAGTAACAAAAAATACGAATAAGAGGACGTTTTAATTACTCTGTGTATTATTATTTGTTTTCATGTTGTGTGTACTTGTGAGTATTTTTAGAAGAAGATTTTCTTTAAAACATTTTTTTTTCAAATTGAATTATAAACGTATATGTATATTTATTTTCTGAGAATATTACAGACGTTCATTTTAAATTTACTTATAAATTAACATTTTTCTTCCTGAGAACTATTTTTAATTATAGTTCACATTAAATTTTTTGAAAAAGTATATTTTTTAAAAATGCGTCCAGTACATGCGTTGAAGTCTTTTCGCTTCCTATAAACTAAATTATTGATTCGTTCCACCTAAATATTCATCAAAACAGCTTATAACTGGTAGCGACCCAATTAAAGGTATATTGATCTCTTTCGAAATCATTGCGGAGACCTGGAATATAACCTACCACCCTGCTTCAATGTGGATTAGTGGAGAGATCAGTGTCTCGTATGTCGGTGGTTCTTACGCTGTCCAACAAATTGTGATAAGAATTAACGACTGCTATATATCGATAACAACCAAGACCGACCACTTAACATGTCGCCCGTATGGACTCGTACATTTTTTGTCTTGTTACAAGTAATACTAACCCACATATTCTTACTACCTACTTCTGAAATGCTCAAATAAACACACGCTTGTGCACTACGAGTAGAGTCCGATGTATTAGCTTGGACATACACGAATTAAATATCACTCGAGAGTCAAGAACAAACATTTATCTAACACAAACCTTTCCTAAACCAAGATTCGAATCCGTTCAGAAGGTAATGTCATTAGGAATGACTCATTACCTACCAAATAAAATTCAGGGTCAACTAAATTATTTTATGGTTAAAAATACATATTTCATTTAAAAATATCAAACAATCACATAAATACCTTTACAACAGCTTTGTTTACTTGATATAAATCTCATGATCACTTATTTTTTAAACCCATATTAAATGCATTAAGCGACGATATAGGGGCACTGTGCAGATATCATTTAGCCATACATTTTCATGATGAATAAAAGATTATAAAACACATCTACAGATATAATTATGATGACGGACGCGTTGACAAATGCTATTTATTTTTATTGTGGAAAAGGAAAAACATATATATTCAGCTGCCAGGTCATCGTAAATAATTGGTCAAGTTATGGTAATGGAGAAATTTTAAGGAAAAATAAAAAAACACAAAATAAAAATAAAACTTATCGTGCACCAAGTTTTCCAGTGGCACGACTGGCATATATATCAGTCCATTTTTATACACAAGCAATAACACAAACATTTGCCTATCACAGAAAAGTTTATCTCGACCGGGATCGAACTCGGGCCCCTTCGTTAGGAAAACCAGGTCAACCAACAGAGCTATTAAGGCGTCGCTTAAAAACACTTAAATAGATTTGATCTACTAATTAATGGCAAATGTGGACCAGATGATTTTTTAAAAGAGGTACTAATAGATTGTCAATTCGTTCCTAACATTTTAAACCCTAAAAATATGAGAAAGAACGAATAATGTCCGTACTAATACTACTATCGGCTGTCCTAGTGATTATATATGACGGAGTAGATACAGCATAATGTCATCTTACTACATAAAATTGCACCATGTCAGTAGCATTGTAGGCATTAAGGTGATGCAAAACACGTTCAATGACTGCATAGAATTTTCACGCTGCTAGTTGGAAGGCAGCTCTCCCTCTTTGAAATCAAAATGCTTAAAGAAACTATCAATTGCTTTGTTTTCCCTGCTGCTCTTTTCGCCTGCTTATGGTCATCTTTACCAACTCGGGAAGACATCATTAAATGTTAATTCAAGGTGCCCAGATTTGCAAGAAAGGGAACGATAAGGTCTGGAACGCTGCTATCGTAAGCTACAATTAGCAGAAGATCGCTAAGATATGGTTATGCGCTGAATACCTACAGAGGGGTTTTAGTGGGTAAAAATTCTACATCATCTGGTCACTCCTAAGATACTTAAGTATTTATCTTTCCCAACACCATGAAAATGTAAATGGACAGTGAGTACGACTATATTGCTTTACCTCGAATTTGAATGAAGCATAAACTCTAACTTCTTTCCTATTTTTACACGGAAAAATATTTATATATACTTCTCGAATTCACAAGGTTTAAAATAGGATGAAAAATTACGCAATCGTCGTACATTGCGTTCCATATTAAAGGTATGAACCACTCTTTAAAAAATATATAAATATAGTTTGTAGGTGCAATAAATTATATCCGTTAGCAAAGTGTAAAACAATGAGTGCACGTAATTTCCACCGCAAAGTACCGAATGTCTCAAGAAATCATATTACAACTCAACATTATGTCAATCGCCCAACCGCACCTAATAGTTCGAGATAATAGTCACCTATGTATGTCTAGTGGCCACATTACATGTCATTCTGTTATGTTATAAACATGTTGTAACGCATCGAGCGAAACAAGGGAATATTATAAAGTTAAGATTAAACATAAATGAAATATTGTAGAGTCCACTATTAAAACATCGGGAAAGTCAGTAACTTAGTTAAAAACTCTTCAATTTCTGCACTATTTGTGAGTAAAAAAAATTTGCAATAGATTTAGATGAGATCGTTTAAACAATTTCTTCTGGAAGTATGTATATCAAACGATTAAATACATTTATTTTCTCAAAATAATTAAAGAAATCGTTTATGAACTGATTAGGAAATGGTTATTCTGCCGTCTTTACGTATAATGCTTGAATCTTGGACCTCACAGACTTGTATACATACACGAGTGTACCTATTCATAATCGACATGACGCGTTCTCTTTTTGTACTGTTATTACATACATGTATATCTATAGCGTATCTGATTTTTATTGACACAATCGATGAGTTCGTATAAACGAAGCTAAAAGAAATGTTTTACAACGTTCTTCTCGTATCGTAATGACGGAAATATTAATGTCTGTCACGGTACGCAGATAACAATATTCAAACGATATCTATCCTGTTTACTACCTATTGATTTATTAAATTTGTAAAGTATTGTTGAAATTACATTATTTTTATACAATTTTATTTCATGACATATGTTGTGCGTACTGCTAAGATTCGCAATAACTTGCCCGCGTCGGCATTCCCGCCTACTTACGATATGGAGGTCTTCAAGAGGAGAGTTAATATACTTTTATAAGTAAGTGCATTCAACATCTTAGATTTTATCATAACTTACCATCAGATGGAATTGTAGTCAAGCATTAACTTAATATATGTAAAAATAATATTCCATATTGAGGGTAGTTTACAAATACTACGAGTTCCTTATCACCTATACTATATTGGAAGTATACACACATAAGGAAAAATGAAAAAGAAATAAATCTTAAAGCTGATGTTACATGAATATACATTTATGTACTTATTTAATATATGAGTTAGTACTTAATGTATATAATTTGTAAGACTTTTATAGGAAATATATTTATTTAAATAATGTAATATAGACATATAGTGTGACGAATTATCAATTTAGACATATTACAAAATGATATTATTGTTTTCAATATTGCATAACGTTCAAAAATAATTTAAAATATGTTTTTAATCATTTGTTAAAAGTAAAAAATGATTTTACTATTGGATCCTTCATTGTAGAGTTTTACTTTTACGTTCATTATATTTTCCTTACCATAGTAATGTATCATATATATCTCTTTATTTATTTTTAAGCAACTTCAATAAAGAAGGTTCTCAAATCATTTGGACCTTTTTTATATTTGTTACCTCAGAACTCTGCCATTTATTTACCGATATGGATATTTCCTTTTTTGTTTGAGACATCCCGTATGGTCTCACTTGAATTTGAAAAAAAAAATACTACTCGGTGAGAAGTAAGAGATTGACCTTCTTTAAATAGCAATCGGTTTTTTTGTTAAAATATTTGTTTGTGATAATTAGAATTAAACAGTTTATAAACAGTATTTCAATAATTTTGTTTTGAGATTTTTGCCGCATCTTTAGGTTTGTTTATTATTATTAGACTCTGCAATGAAATATTACATCTGGTCTATCAAAGCTACATCATTTAGTTTTCGTTGTGCATCAGAAACAGATGTGAACTTGGATCCTTTATTTACAATTAACACTATATTCAAGCCAAGTTATTTTTTATTAACATTTATTAAGAGAAGAAAAAGCGACAGAAATCGCCAAATTTTATATTTTTTGATGAAAGATATAAAATTAAACAATTTTGATTTGATATATTTACAACTAGCGGCAACATCCGTCTTCGTTCGTGTTGAACAATTAATTATATATACCTACATGATTGTTAAAAGTTTAATGTCTTTTGCCTTGATTATACATCATTAGGTTTGCTGATATTTTATAGCCTATCATCTGCGCAATCAGGTGTTCTCACTACATACCAATTTTCATTAAGATCAGTTAAACAGTTCTTGAGTTATAACGGGACATACAAACAGACAAACAAAAAATTTCTAAATGGTCAAATTGATGTCAGTGAGTCATAAAATGAATATTTATCATGACAACAAAATTAAATGTACAGACAGACAGCCACTACAGATTAATATAGTAGGATAGATAGATAAATTACTGTAGCCACTTGTCTAAATTTTTAATCAATTTAGTCATGACAATATATAAACTAAGAACGACGTGAAGTTCCATAATTTTTTATATACGTTATGTCATCTGTAGTTACGTGTTCCTTCTTAGAAGTCACTAGTTATGAAATATTGACATGAATAGAGCAAACGGGATTAGGAATATAGAATAAAATCGCTAACAATTTTTTTACAAACTTTACTTATTCTTTACAGTAACAAATTCAAATAATAATGAAGCTGGACAAATAATTAAGAACTATTTAATAAACTGCTCGAGAGTCCTTTTATATGAATTGAGAATTATTTTATATGAATGTTAGATTAAATAAATCACATTAATGTTAATTGCGATAAGAAAAACAGGAATTTATTACATTTTAAACTAAAATGAATAGTTAGTACTATGTCCACAGCTTTTAATTACTGTTTTACATTATTGGGGTGTTGACTCTATCAATTTTTGACATCTCGCAAGATCGTCGAATGTACCGCTAGTATAGAAAAGTTTTACGATACCGAAAGAAAAACAAAAAAATATTTGCAATTAGTTATACTTGTTAGCTTGAAAAAATCTTCTTTTTAAATAAGCGTTCTTAATTATATGACCACCACTGTATATATCCAGCATCCAACTGCTTAACGGTTTTGTCTAAACGTAGACCATTTTTATACTCTAACGGTAAACTTTGATTTCAATTAGTACTTAGCCGATTTTGTTTGCTATACAAAAACCAGCACGAACAATTTTTTTAAAAACGGTGACATCCGTAAACCATGCGAGGTACTTAAATGTCATGGCGCTTTGTGAAATGACCTTGATCGAGTACAAGTCATCTTTTATTCCATTGTGCCTCATCAGTCATTCACAATCATGACCTTTCTATTGACGGGATCATTTGGGTACTATATGTATCAGTGATCATCTGGTCAAACAAAAAATACCGTAAATGTACCTACCTGCTTCATCATTACTATCCATACTGTCCTACTACTGAGCTCCGGTCTCCTTTCACAATGAAATGTTTAAGGTGGGTTCGCTATGATGATGCCAAAGTGCGTTTGGCAAACTTCATATACCTTTGAAAACATTATGGAGATTCAGTTATGCAGGTTTACTCGTGATATTTTCTTTCACCAAAGCAAATGATAATTAATTTGTAATACGCACAAAGTTTGAAAAATAAGAGTGTACGCAGAATAAGAAATCGAATCTCCCGTGCGAAAGAGCTACATTCAAACCACAAGGCTCCACTGCTCTTAAGTTTGCTAATCTATAACCTTTTTTTTTAACCTGTACAAGCTAAAATATTTTTTTTTACTTACTTATTAATTAATTATTCCTAGCTTAATTTTATTTGTTGCCTCGGGTAGACAAGTACATATTCATTCTAAAAAAATGTACCACCAACATTTCAGGGTCTAACCATGCCGCTTACATTCTATGCCTGGGAAAACTACCCAGTTGTATGTTATATACAAACTTTTCGGGAGTAATTCTCTGATTGATAATGATTTTTAGCATCAAAATCCATCTACCAAAGGAAAAAATAGCAGAAAGTGACCGACAAAAATATTGATTTAATTTAATACCATTGTAATGGGTTGGTTTCGGTCGGCATTTAAAAAAATTCGTTTGTCACAAGTCAATAACCAATTAATCAATAATGGATTTTCCTTTGTGTACAAAATGTTCCCAAAGTTCAGTGACATTTTAATAGTTACGTACTTCGTTATCAGAAATCACCTGTCTCGAGAAAAAGAGAGAAAAAAGTGGAAATCTGTTGGTACCTAACCACGAAAGTTCTTCCGGTGATGAGGCAGCACTACCTAGTCATGCGTGAAGTAAAAAGAAGGAAGTGTGCAAAATACCTATTTTTCTTAACACGACATTTCATTTTAATGATCTAATAATTTACCTAAATTATCTTGAACGGAAAACAAACAACAAAAACAAAATATCGTATTTCAAAAGATTTAAAAGATGACGCGAAAAATATATAATATTTAAATATTAAATAAACGGCGAGCAGATATATTAAAAAATGATATGTTTATTTAGTACCCAAGTTTAAATGGAAGTATTTCATTTCCCGCCTATTTTCAAAGTGTAGAGAATAACAGCGATAAATCACGTAACATTCGATAAGAAAACCGCCATTTAACCGATAAAATCTACAATGTTATGTACATAACAACGAAATATATTAGGAAAGTAAAACTAATTGGTTACAGGAAAAAAGGTACTGGAACTATGTACTTAAATAAATATTGAAAGTTTACACACTCACATCTCGCATTGACGTTTAGAAAGACATCACAAACCCTCATAACCCGAGAATAAACATTTATCTGTCACGCAAATGTCTGCGCAGACCGGCCATCGAACCATGAACCCTCACTCAGCAAGTAGGGTTACTAGCAATTGGACTAAGGGGTCCATATATATTAAATAATTAAATATTTGACTTAATTTTTTAAAAACAAAACCCATTTCTTGACAGATATTAGGCTAAGCGACTAGAATTTCACTCTTCCTAGCACCTTTCGACTTTCTACAAAGATCTTCACGTAGCTGCTAGGGCAACGACCAAAGACAATCCCTTGTTGTCAATTATTAACTTATTTTATATAGAGTTTAGTAACTGGTTTCGTAAACGTCTTTTTTACCTTTACGTAACTGATTAAATGGAAGTACTCTTTTTACCAGCGGAAGTGTTATCACGATAGTTTGAAGACATATTAATTGTATTTAAATAAAATTTAAATGAATATTCAAAAAGAAACAAATTGACAATTAGGTACGCTGAATTTTTTTGTTTTATTAAATTGAGCTCAAACACCTTCAAAAGCAAGAGTCCTTTGCCGTTGAGTTGGTTCGTTCGTTGAATAACCGGGTGAACCAAGAATAGGGTAAATCAATAGATAGATGGATTTCCTCATACATTGAATGCTGGATGAAATTTTAAGGATAAATACCAGACAATAACAATGCTTTCTCAAAAGTAGGCAAAGCTAGCAAAGGTATTATAAAATGCATAGAAATTGTTAGAGCTGTAATAAAATAAAATCAAATCAATCAGAATCGCTCTCAAACTCAGATAAAAATCCTATAAAATCACGTTCGTGTGGCGCGTAGTTGAAAATTCTTTTATCGTCAGCAGAGTAGAGAGTCAACAAAGACCATTATTTGATAACATGCGACTTAGCAGTCCCGTCGGCAAGTCTGTTGTCGTTACCACGTCCGGATGAAAACGGTCAAGTTTCCAAAACATCACCCACCGTCGTATTACGACAATTGAATCACTATCACGATTGCAATACAATATTTGGAGAAAAAAACTAAACATAACTGAATGAACGCTTCTATGAACGATGTACAGACCTTTAAAATATTTTAAACCTGTAAAATGGATGTTAATAAATTAGTACAAAAAAATTTAAACGATCCGTTAAAAATTTTGGAAACCCGAGCCAAACTCCCATACTCGTGGTGCACCGTGCTGATAAATAGACGAGGCGATGGTGTGGCCTAATTCAAATCACTGGGTTCTATATCTAAATTCTATGCTGATCTTCATACATTCAATTCCGTTAAATGATTTGAAAAGCAAGCCGATTCACCGCTTTGGCTGTGATGAGGAACCTGGTATATTAATGTCCATGAACTCGCTCTGTTTACTCACTTACTGGCTATTAAAATAGAGTAGAAATATAATTACAGTTCACATCGCCCAGTGATTAACGTTCTATGGGACCAATGGGGACCAATTGGACAAAGAAAAACACAATTTATCCTCGAGAAGAAAGTGAGAATCGTTATTGGACATAGATAGATAAAAATCCGATTATATTTCTTTTTGAAAACTGCAAAAATAATCGGATGAGGGTAAAAATTTGTTTGGGTAAAGCTGATCCATCAGGCTCAAATCTTTATCTATACCTGATCTATCACCTCAAAACAGAAATGAATTTTGCTTTAAAAAATTAAAAACACAATAAATTGGTATGGGGCAATTTTTTGGCGACGTCAAAAACGAACGGTATTGTCAACTAGGCTGAATTTTATTATTTTGTAAACATTTTAGGATCCAAACGCACACATCACAATTATTCTTTAAGTAAAACGTATCGTAACGTATATATAAGTCTTCAGTATTATTAGACAATATTATTCTTATATCAATATTAGTCTTATTAGACAATAAACTTTAGAACCGTGTTTCATTAAATGATGATTTGCATCTTATCGTGTTCTAGTAATCCGCTTTATCTCAGAAAACCTATTAGCACCCAATCAATTGTCATTAATTTTTAAAATAACCCGCCCTCGCTTCGGTTTGGGAAATTTGATTATTATGTTCACATAATAGTTATCGTACTCGAAATAATCTTAACTCATTTTTATCACGTTTTTTTTATATATGACATGAAAGCTATAACTATCTCATGAATCAGTTTATCTATTGGTAAAAACGGTACGAAATCCCGTGTCGTAGTTTCGAGATTATCGCATTCAGACAGAGAATTTGTTAGCTCATGTCCCATCCGGAATAATGTACCTTTCAAACGATAAAATATTTTTTCAAAAAAGTGTCGTGGTTCCGGAAATTATCCATTGCGCACAAACTCATTACAATATTTGGTTAGATTAAAACTGAGCATATTTAGACAATTTTATTGTTTTAGGAATCAGTTTTTTTCGTTATATAATAATAAAACATTTTGATTTATTGTAACAGCTACTGAAAAGTGGTCAAAATTGTATTTACTACCTTAAATCCTAAAAAAAATTTTTTCCTTAATCAGCTGTTAAGGCAAACAACGTCTATAAATATTATCATAAATTATAGTACACGTTTAACATACATATCAATTTGAATCACTGAGATATCAAAATCTGTTTGATTTTACCTTGTATTTTATTATACCGCATAGTAGCCACACCAGACAAAATTGTTACTCTCATTAGGTGTCTTATAAATTTTTCATGATTATCCATACACCAAAGCCTTCGCCCAAAAATGCTTATTATTATTAATGTTGTAGAGAAGAATATGCATTGTAAAAATTGTAGTGATCGGTGCCATAAAAATAATGAAAGGTTTTATTGTAAAGGTAATTAAAATATATCAAAATATATTATGTAATTCGTATTACGTTGGTATTTATATAATCCTTAATAAACCTAGAAGTCCATTTCCAGCAGAAAAATAACTTCAGATTTTCGTACAAATTTTCCTATCTGGATCTGGATGATAACTGACTGGTGTTGAGGGTTTAGTTAACTGTAATATATAAATTGTACATAGTATAAATATCATATAAGTATTTATCTCAGGTATATTAAAGTCTTATGAAGTGTGTTGAAATGATATATGACAGAATGATGTACTTAACATGTGTTTATTTTTATTTTCTAATATTTATTTCTATTCTGTACTTCACAAAGTTAAGCCCTAACATCAGGGTACATTTAATTACGTTACGGTTTTCCGTTGGTATCTTCAATGCATATCAAATTTATATTTCTCGGACCAGTAGATTTCTTGAAAAATCGGGTGTGGTAGATAAGAATGATCCTATTCCGGTTTCATTCTTGCATCCGGTGTACTAAACTCTATGTAAGTATAATATCATTTTGGCTCGTATGATATTATGAGGTAACAAAATCCTCCATAATTGCTTCACGTATTGAAATAATAGATTAAAATTTATTTAAACATAAGTTCCAGCTAACAGTGTAATGCCGAGGGTATGTACGAAATTTCGTAAACAGAATTAAAATACAACCCACAATGCAACATAAAATCGTACAAAGAATATTTACTATAAATATAAGTAATAAGTAAATTAACAATCTGTGTAAATATTTTAAAAGATTTCACAGAATGATTATATTTTATAGTCAAACACAAACTGTTTTAAAGGCAATTATTATTTATAATCTATTATTATAAATATTTATAATCTGATAAATTTCTATCTTTTCAGAATTGTGTAGAAGTTAATGTAATACAAAATAATGTAAAGTACTGAGATCAGTACTCGTAAATAAGATGATTAACGATTAAAATATACTTAAACTTACAATACTTTCAGTGCTATACAAGAAATATATTTTTTAATTGATTGTGTATTATATTTTCCCTTCAACAAAAATTCAGTTAAAACATTTAGAACTTGTTTAAAGCAAATGCAAATTAACATCACTTTTTTTTCTCCCAACGTTAGAACAAATAATTGGGTTGCAGATAATTTATATTCTTTACATTAATACGATAATAATAATATGTGTATTTATTAATTCATCTTTATGACAACTATTCAACTGCCGGTCATTCATCGTTTTCACAAAACACAATTCAACCAAACAAATTTGTATTTGAATTTAAACTTACCTAAAAACTTGATGTCGATCACAGCCATTACTTTTAAATCTATTTTAAAACTTCCTTAGAAATTAAACTTTTTTCAAACAACGGTCATTTCGTCCACTTGATGATTGATGACCATTGAAGCGGTAGACGGTTGGTGACAGAGTGAGAGAGTGACAGAGCGAACACCGCGACCACCGAGTTCCACAACCGCTCAACGACCGCAACGGACGTGGTTTTAACAACAACTAAAACTTTACATACAATACAACTGTCTGCTGTTACTCTTCTCCGTATGTGACTTTTCTCCGCAAAACTGTGACATGAGTAACTTTGCGCCCCAGACTTGGCATTAAATTATTCCTAAGTGTGTGATGTGTAGCATTCAAAGATGTCTAACTCGCGAATAATAAAACAAATATTATAAGTATTGACATTAAATAGGTAACATTGGAACTTACATATTAATTAATTTAACAATATTTTTAAAGAAATTAATAATAGAATATACTAGAATCTCTACAGCGAATACAGCGAATACAGAGAATACAGCGACTCTGCCACTAAAAGTTTAGTAATCTAATTTCAAGGTTTCAATACAATTTATTAGACGAAATATTTATTGCGCTGATAGTATTGTAACAAGAGGAAAAAAACGTATTTTCACAAAAAGCGGTCTTATCCCTATGTAAACATCTTGTGATTATAAATTTTACAAATTAGACCAAATCTAAGAGGTTCAGAGTATGAACACTTAGAAGCACCTTTCTTTTGCGTGTATGATATGAAAATACGATACATCGACGCAAAAGTAAAGCCACTTCTACTACCTTCCGTCTAAAACCAGGGTTTATAAAGTATATCAGTAGCAAGATTGAATAACCATTCTTCTTGTCCGGCAACGTGTAGGTGCCATTGGTTTTACAGATCTCCATGATCGGCGCTGACCACATACCTTCGGGTGATCCGTCTGTAGCTCTTATCGACTAATTACATTTAAAAATCTGAGTGTCAAGATTTCTGAGAAAAATAATGCTTACCATGAAGTGTTTAACAATATTTTTCCATTATTTTTGTCGTGAATGCTATTATTATTATACTATGATTTTTTTTTTCTATCTCCCTGCATGTCTGTAAATGCACAAATAACTCTAAAAGCAGAAAACAGGTTTACCCGTAGATGATATCCTATATTATGTCCTAGATTATGAATCATATTCTAGGATATTTTACATCCCGGGAAATGGATCTCTTACCACGTTAGATGATAGTTAATAAACGTTGGCTGTTTTTATTAGGAACATCGATCAATAAAATGTAGCAAACAAAAAATGACAAATAATGCATTTAATCCAAATTACAAATAACTGTTTCTTGTGCGAATGCTATTTGTAAACGTAAGGCGTAACTTTTTTGAAACAAAGAAAACGCGACTTGCTAGTTACTATTTAAAAAAATAAAATGTGTAAATTTAAAATATATTGAATTATATATTGAATTAAAATATATATGTATTGAAAAAAAAAATACTAAATAATGAATTTAATTTGCAGGAAATATTATTTTACTGTTTGAGCCCCCGGGTACAGCCATATCACTTGTAATTTCAAATAATGTACATCAATTTACTACATTATGTACAAAATTCATATTTGCAAAAGTTGTTATAACAAGTATTCAGTTGAGACTAGACATAGATCATGTAGTTAGGTTATATAATATATTTTATAGAAAATATTAACAGGAATATATGTGTCGTTAAATATCGAAAACGTGTATACTCTCCATTCATATTTCGACTTTGGGTGGGACTGTGACTTACCGGATTTCGATATTTAACGACTGTTTAATCTACTCAATGTGTACAGAAAAAGAGTAAGGAATACCAAGAAATGGAATGATAATATTGTTAACTAATAACCAGGATCTCTTTGTCTGAATGTGATATTCTCAAGAACTAAAATAAAATAATGAGGATTTCGTTACTGTTTGTGAACGTAAAAATTAAGTTTCCCGTAGCAAAGAGAAAATGTATTACTTGTTTATCCTAAAGCCGTTGCTCATATTTGGATACCTATTTAATTAATTAATTTATTTGATACTATTATTTCAATTTTTTAATTCCTAAGTGTTCTTAATCCTTCAGTTCAGTTCGGTAGTGACCCTACCTGCCGAGCAAGGGGTCCCGGGTTCGATTCCCGGCCGGGACAGACATTTATGTGGCAGATAAATGTTTGTTCTCGGGTCATGGGTGTTCGTGATGTCATATCTCTGTATGTCCATACCACCCGCAACTCAGGGAATCCTAGTGCGGGGGTGTGAGTGTGTAAACGTTTATTTATTTATTTATTTATTTATTTATTCATTTAATTATTTGTTTATTTATTTATTTATTTATTCATGTATTTATTTATTCATTTATTCATTTATTTCTTTCTTTCTTTTTCTTTATTTATTTATTTCTTTCTTTCTTTCTTTCTTTCTTTCAATAAGAAAAACATTTCAACAAATAAGCATTTAATCATCAAATTCAGTTGTTTAAAAAATCTTAATTATATTATTAAATTTGAAATGATTAAAAATTTTATTTTTAATGATTTCAATTTCCAAAAGTCTTATTCGAAACGATATATATATATATTTAACTTTTCTAAAATTCGTTTTAGATTCTTAGTTGTAAAAATTACTTTAAAATTTAATTAAAAAAAATCGTATTATAAATATATATAAGGTACTCTGTGATGCTATAGTAACCTAAAATAGAATTACTTATTTACATTAATATACAAATGTAGGGCCGTTACAATTTTATCTAAGTCCCGAGAATGTTAAGCGCGTTATGGGACTTTATTATAAGATTTATGTATGATAGGGACTCCTAACAGGCTGCGAAATGCAATGAAACTTGTTCGAAAGTGTAATCATTAATAGTTTATAGTATTTGCTGGTCGCACTATAAATTCAATTATAATGCACAGGTACTCTTTGTTGAACAGAAATATTAATTATTCATATAAACATTATTCATTCTTATACTCTGTGATCTATAAATTGTCAGCTGTCAAAAAATTCAAACCTAGTAATAAAAAGTTATACCTACTTCTATGCTAAACTAGTAGCATGTGATGTATTTTTAGTCAACTGTCAGTGACTGTGGCGGTGTATTTTGAAAGTAGTAACCGTTCATATTATACACGTAGTTCATTATCATTATTATCAAATATCAACGATCTGCTATCGTTTAAATAGTAATAAAGCGTTTTAATACCACAAAGCACTTTTGTAGTTATATAAAATCGAATGATAAGGAATAAGTATTATTTTTAATCATAAGTGAGTATAAACATATACTGAGTAGACAGAGAAAACAACATATTCTTTTTTCATTTTTGTGGATCTTTTTACACACTACGTAAACACTTCATAAGTTTTAGTTTAGTCCTTTCCTTACGTTTTTTGACTCTGTAGAATATATGTATGCTTCTTGACTAATTTGTAGTTTTTCATAAGTGAGTGTAAGTTAAGACCTAACACTCGTAAATTGAAAATTAAAAAAATAAGTATTATGTTTAGACGTGTGTTGCAAAGCTTCCATAGATTAAATGTTACATTCAGAAGGTCTTTGCATTTGTCGCAGAAATTAAATCAAGCCATGGGAATCGACGGAAATAATATTTTGGCCGAAAGTTTAAAACGCCAGGTAAGTTTGATTTTATGCCTTTAAATATAAAAAAATATATATTATATGAGTTGCGGGACGATGTTGTCGAGACTATAACCTATGTTCTTCTAAACATGGATAAGATTTATTTAAATCAAAAAATACAGAAGCATAGCTTTTCTTCATCCAGAAATTCTTAAATGAAACTTTGATGGTATAAAATTGTTTTACCGGGTTTTATACTGAAAGTAGCTCAATGTTACATGTTTTAATATGTAAAAGAAGCTGTCTTTTAAGCTTAACTTGGAATAAAACCCAAGAAAATTGTCAAGAATGTCCCAAGTTAATGTTAATGGTAGTATTAAAATATGGGTTGGGTGAAATATACATCTAGTCGTTGTGGGAACATAATCTTCGCCTATCCATTAAATAAAAAATGGAATTTTTTAAGATTGTCTCTTTCCTGGACTTTATACCTGGTGGTTTGTACTTCAGCAGATTACTCAGCATCATTTATTAAATAACATTTCGTTTATGCTCACATTATTAATGCAATATCATAAATATTTAAATTTAATGAAATGTAGCCTGTGTTGAATTACTTATGATTGATTCATATGGTACAATATTTTCTGGCTGAATGGGTGCCAGTGACCACATTCCATCATTTGGCCTGTGTGCTTGTTTAATGGCTATTGATATTGTGGCCTATCAAAAATTTTCATCATCATCATTACAACTCATATTATCCCACTGCTGGACTGGGGTCTCCTCTCGCAATGGGGATGATTCACATTTTCATACTGTCAATACATAGAAACAAATAGTTAAATCAATTGAGCAGGGTTGTTTTTGCATAAAATAAGTTAATGCTTGACAACAATCCCATCTGATGGTAAGTGTAAGATGTTGAAAGCACTAACTTATAAATAGCTTATTTATTATCCTCTTGAAGACTCCCACATCGTGAGAAGTCAAGAACACCAATGCAGGCAAGTTATTCCAGTCCTTTGCAGCGCGCATAATGAATGAAGACGCAAACCGCATCATCCGTATAGGTGGTATGTTCACTACGTAAGGGTGGATACCTACAGTACGTCGAGTTGTCCGATGGAGGAACGGCAACAAGGGAAGTAATTGAAACAATTCCTGTGCACACTTGCCAAAATGTACCCTATAGAAGACCGAGAGAAAAAAATTGTTAAAAATATTCCCTGAATTTTTTATTAATGTTCAATTTTTTTAACATTTATGTAAATGCATTGGAAAATTATAAACATTAGCTGTATGAAATCATTGAGAGAATATAATCCAATAATATTAGTATGAAAAAAAAGAAAGTAGCAATATGCATTATTATATATTCCAACAATTATGAATTTTTGAAACAATGGATTACTACGTTTAAATTAACATTTGATATTGTAAAACAATGGTACTCCTCATTGTATTCACAATAAGTGTTATAATAATTTTGAATTACAGAAAAAGGCATCTTTAATTCCAACTCCAATCTGTATTGAATGTCCCATCAGTAATCATCATATACATAAAATATTTAATTTTCACTACTGGTGTAATAAGGAAAAGTGTTTCCAATGTTAACAAAAATGTTAGATTGCCTTCAATATTTATTTATTCTCTATTATTCCTATGCAACACGGTATGATAAGCAGACATTAGGTGAAGACCATTTTGTACCAGTCAACCATTAATGACTATACAATATAAAAAATTTAAAATTACTGGAAACTGTATACATGTTATATTTTCTTCACATAATTTTAATAGTAATAATAATTGAATTTATCATTTTTAGGGTGTGGAGTATGTTTTTGGAATAGTTGGCATTCCAGTAATTGAAACTGCATTAGCATTCCAATCAGTCGGTCTCAAATATATTGGCATGCGCAATGAACAAGCTGCTTGCTATGCTGCACAGGCTATTGGTTATCTCACAGGTGATTTTATTTAACTTTATAATTTAATGATATAGTTATTTCTTATAATACAAAAAAATCTGTTGTCATTGTGTAGCAGCACTAAACTGTGTACTACTTTTCACTACGATTTTTGGAAATTCACCTTGTATCTCATGTTCATCTAATCTTCGTTTGGTTTACCTATTCTTATCGCCATATGAATAGCTTGTATGTATGTTGTCTTGTTATATGTGTTCAATCCTTTAAATAGATGAATATGTCAGTAGGCTGCATAGGCCAACTCAAATGAAACATTATGTAAAAGTATAATTAGGTAGGTAGGTACTAAATTGCTTCAATGAAATGTATGCTACATAATCAGTGCTGTCTTTACCATAAAGGCCTTGGCGGCCCCATGACAAGAGCCTCCGACTTCATGGGGGTCTCGTAAGCACAATATATTCGCTTATACGAAAAAAAAACGCTCAATTTTTTTGCTATCTATACTTTCGTCATTTTTAAATTTAAATCTTCATCATCCACTAAATCAGGTTTTTAATTTGTATTCGCAACAAAATAGTTTTATTCAATTTGTAATGTGTCAGTCTTTCTATTCATAGTCTATTTTTTTAACTATTAATGCATACACAGAAATTTAAAAGGATTCTATTTTGCAACGATTTTCTAGGGTCTGATTGAGCTGTTTAGTATGTTCTAAAAGTTTGATGATAGTGCTATGTTATTGTTAATAGCATTCTATGAATTTACTGAACTGGACTGATAGTGATTATTAAGTTACAATAAATTTAACATGTTTTTCAAGTTATTCACTTTTAACACTTGAACAAGGCCTTAAGGGCCCCGACGTACCCTAAGATGACCCTGTTTAATAACTTAAAGGCATAAATAAGTAAATTACTGCATGTGTAAATTATCTCTGTGGATTATTCACACAATATGTATATTATCTATATTTTATGTCAATATTTTGAATACGTTTAACTATGTTTCATGATCCATGCAACCGGGTAGAAAACATACGATACATAATCGTAATTTAATTACCCTTATCATAATAAAATTACTGAGATAATTTTCGTTAATGTATTTTTCCCCTTATGGCTGTATATTATTTTATTGTCACTAATTCTTGGATTTTAATAAAATCTTCAATTTATATAATCAATACTGAAATTTAATTTAATGTCTGGAAGTTTTCATTGCTTCTATGGTTGGATAAATTATCTTGGTAGATTCTTGCTGCTTTTTTGTTTCTGTTAATGTCATTCAATTTATTTGCAAAAATTATGGTAGAGTATCTACTCTATTACTCATCTGAGTAAAACTGTCATGCCTATGGAAATAATTGAACAGAGTAATTTTTGAATAAAATTTATTAAATGAAACGTGGCCCTGCCATATTATTGTCCCATTTTTAAATTAAAATTAGTATTTTTACTAAAAAAATCCGACTTAAACTTGAATAATGTGAATTTCCTTGTTTCATTTCCTATTTTTCACACTTAAGGGGGGTATTTTGTTACTTCAAATTAAGTGGGAATAAACGGAGAGAATACTCACTCAAATTAAAGTTAAAGGAAGTTCTGGGGAAATAAACATTAAAAAAAATACAAACGAATTGAGAACCTCCTCCTTTATTGATGTCGGTTAAAAAGAGGTTAAGCAAAATTTTATAAACCACCTACAATCCTCAGGTTCTAAATGAGAAATATTATTTACATACCTTATTATTCTGAAATGGGTATTTTGTCGGTTTCTTTATTTCTATGGCAAGAGTTTTTATGATTTACAACAAAAAAGAAACATACATATAATTTAATATATTAATACGTTTTCGTTGTGTCCTTCAATTTTCCTGCATACAAATATACGGAATGTACAATCGGAAAATGCAAAAGACTCTTTATTTATTATAAAAAATGTAAGCATTTTTTTGTTTGCCAGTATGTAGAAGGAATTAGAACGGTATTGATTATTTATTTGTGTAATAATTATATTGAAATTGCAATTCTTAAATGTTGTATTTGCTCTATGTTCAACTATATTATATTAGTAAGTAGTTTTACAGAAGTACAATGCATCTAAGTTGTTTATACTTTTTGGCAGTCTTCGTATTCCCATTCCATATACAAGGCAACATTTAAAACAAAAAGAAACCTGAGCTCATTAATAATGTGATGCACTGTATGTACATTGGAAATCTTGAACCACTAATTTTATTTATTATATTTGCTACAAAAATCATTAAAATACTAACAATACAGTATCCAGAATTTAAACAATGACTCCTATATTTGCAATATTTCAGGTAAGCCAGGAGTATGCTTGGCTGTGTCTGGTCCAGGTCTGCTACATTGCATTGGAGGTATGGCCAATGCTCAGGTTAACTGCTGGCCGTTGCTAGTCATAGCAGGATCTTGTCCAGAAGACCACGAGGGTATTGGCGGTTTCCAAGAATGGTTGCAAGTAAGATTTAAAAATACTAAAGTTTAGTTTAATTTTAGCATTATGTTTTTTCGAAAGCACTTATTCCTTTCTAACTTTTAGTTTACATGTAATGCAAAAATAGACGTAAGATGAGGTAGTGAACTTAATATCTGATAAAATTTGTGTTCGATCTAGAGTAAGTTAAGAATTACTAGAATGACCGAAAAATTTGACTTTTCATACTGACGAACTTTTATTGTTGTTGACGGATTTTTTTTATGAAAACCAAAATGTATTCCCGTTATGTGTTTCATTACATGAAATTATGGAATAATTCCGGCTTATTTCCACCTGCTTACTTAATTGGCAGAAATGAGCAACCTTAATTTATCAATAAGTGAGAAGGAAAGCAAGTTAAATCGTGCAAGTCTTGTTCCAGTTTTAAGGATCTTGTTTAATCTTCAAAATGCTTATACCGCTGTGTCTTGAGTAAACCGGATTCGCCTTCATTGTCCTCAGAATATCTGCTTAAACTCCCGAGATATCTCACCATTATTATGACCCTTGCTTATGGTGACCGAAATGCTCTCCTAGCTGTGTCATATACTGGCACATTGATCGAAGCTATTAGGGTATTATTTGTGTAAAAGATTTTCTATTCAGAGATTATATTTTGATGTTCTACGCAAATACCTATTTAATAACATCAACCAGTCGCGTCAACAAGTTAAATACTGGCGGCTGACTTCATTATACTTGGCCTTTGGACTCTGTACTTGAGTTACGTCAAATTTTATTACATTAAAGATATTATATATTTATCTACTATTCTGTTACCGTGGGGTAGATAATGAGATAAGATATTATGTAAAGTGACGGATTTTGCATTATTAACTTAAGGTATATAGATAACTATTAGTAATAAAAATATTACGCAATCGATAATAACGAGACTTAGAAAGTTTTAAAACTAAGAAGTAAATATTTTAACAAAAAAAATACCGCCTTCAACTTGAAGAAGGGAATTTTCTTGGTTTCATCTCCTATTTTTCACCCGTAGGGCTGGGATGGGTAGTTAAATAAAATTAGTATCAGTATCAACCATAAAAAAATATTTTTACAGATAAAGATAAATAACTAACAGAAAATTAAAAATAAACTGACTGAAGATAAATTAAATCGAAAGTATCTAATTCTATCTCATAATTAGCGCATATGGAAGGTCTCCAAGCGCACTGTGCGAAGGATTTGCCGCTTATGAAACGCCTTCTTTTTCTTTCATTATAACGTACTGATGAACCTAAAATAAGCCTGGAATTGAAATAAAAATAAATCGTCATCCAACGTCTTTATGCGAAAAGCTTAAATCCTTAAACTTCGACAGGAAACGGAAAATATTCCTATGAAATTATACATTGACGGTACGAAACACGCACACGAGTTGCATGCCTGGTTGGTTCTTATTATTTATTTGATTAATTTGGTTTTCCAGGTGGAGTCTAGTCGTATGTACTGTAAATATGCCGCGCGACCACCGTCGGCTCGCCTTATCCCTCAGCACGTTGAAAAAGCGGTGCGCGTGGCCTCGGCCGGCCGTCCCGGGGTCGCTTACCTTGACATGCCCGCTACGTTATTGACGGTGGGCGTTTTTTTTACACCACCATCATCACAACCTATTAGCACGGTGGCCATGTGCGGATTGCCAAACATTACATTACAAGTAAATAAACGAAGACTACCAAATACCATTTGTAAAGTAGATACACTGTAATACCAGTATACGTACCTAAATAACTTCGCACACTATTCACAGTTATCTGGTAATCCACCGACAGTTGTAGATAATGTTTAAATGTTTGAAACGTTTAAAACAGTGTTAAATTTTTTTTAGATAAATTAAAAAAAATCAGGGAAATAATAGAACCCTAAATTAACATAAGCTTTTGTGTATAGTCTGTAATTTTTTATCAATTTATTTTGTGGTAGTAACACAAGTCAATAAATATGTAAATTCAAACCTCAGGCTGATGTTGACGAAGACAAGGTACTACTAGAGTACTACAACCCTGCTCCAGTAAAACTGGCTCACCCCGATCCAGCGTCGGTGGAAGAAGCTGCAGACTTGATTGCAAAGGCTCAAAGACCTCTGATCATAGTTGGAAAGGGTGCTGCATATGGGCGTGCAGAAAATTCCATCTCCGAATTGGTACAAAATACCAAGGTTCCATTCCTCCCAACTCCTATGGGTAAGGACTGGTTTTTTTTTTATATTGGCTTCAATACATCAACTTACTGCCCTGCTCTCGCACATAATTTGGAACGCCTAGAGCCTATAATCCCCTAGCAATAATCCTCTACGCATCGCTTGTAATAATAATATGTGGTAGCATAATTATAATGTCAATGCACTCTGTTTATGCAACACTGCTGGATCGCAATAAAACAACACGCATATTGCATTATGTTTTACATATAAATTCAGTACGAAATAAAGTCTTGTGCGCATCATTCGTCTGTTCCATTCATACACTCCCATCTTGAACACTGTGACTATACCTGCCACTTAGTCACACCATAACACGCACACCCGCACATTGGTGACCCCGACGAAGACATTCCTATTTTCAACGCTCACTTCAATCCTCAATAATACCAGTCACGCCGAATGTACCTAGGCTACCTGGATCGTACTATGTGACACCGTCGAACCCACCAACTACCAGTACAAGTGTTACTCAACATCAAGATTCGAAGCCATCTACTTCACCGGAGCTCGCATCAATATCCATCACAACAAGGATACCAGACTTTTGGACGGAGATGCCGAGACTGTGGTTCGCGCAATTCGAAAGTGTTATGACGCCACAGAAACAAAGCGATGAGTGCAAGTTCCATCTGGTCATTGCGAAATTAGGCCGGGAAACCGTACATCAAGTTGGTGATTTACTTCTGTCTCCTCCAGCGGAAAAAAAGTACGAAACGTTGAAGAACCGTTTACTTTCTATCTACGAAGAGTCTGTTGAACGTCAATTTCAAAAGTTAATTAGTGAGATGGAATTAGGCGATCAGAAACCTTCCCAACTTTTACGGAAGATGTCAGAACTAGCGCGTAATTCTAATGTCGCCGAAGCAACATTACTCAGCTTGTGGTTGCAACGGTTACCAGCTTCAGTTCGAGCTGTATTAATGGTGAGCCAAGATCAGAAACCTGAGAACCTAGCTGCCATCGCAGACAAGATCATGGAAAATATGAAAGCCAACGAGGTGTCAGCAGTGACGTGTTCTACCAGTCTCCCAGTCACCGAGCTACTAGATAAAATTAATAAGCTTTCATTAGAAGTTGCAGAATTGAGAACAAGCCATTCCAATCCACGCAGACGACCCTATAGACATGGTTACAGAGGCCGTTCTACTTCAAGGCGCAGACTACCAATAGCACCTATTCTCAACGATAAACCCTATTGCTATTACCACTTCCGATTCAGGGAGAGAGCCAGAAAATGTCAAGAACCGTGTGCATGGAAGTTACAGTCGGAAAACTTACAATAGCGGTGACTGAGGCGGACGTCAGCGCTATATTCCCATCCAGCCGCCTATCCGTTACCGACCGAAAAAGTGGGTATCGATTCTTAGTTGACACTGGAGCCAATATATCTGTCATACCAAGAACTAGAAAGGCAATCCAAACGAGTGACTACAAATTATACGCCGCTAACGGAAGCGAAATAAAAACATATGGCGAAGAATTACTCGAATTGGATCTTGGGTTACGCCGACCATATAAGTGGACGTTCGTCGTCGCTGACGTCAAACAACCTATACTAGGCGCAGATTTTTTAACAAAACACAATATATTAGGTGATATGCGCCACCAAAAACTGATTGATAATATTACAGGATTATTAACGTTTGGCAAGATAGTTAACTACGGTACACCCAGCATCAAGACAATTAACATACAGTCACCATACTTCAGCATCCTCGAGAAGTATCCCGACATCATTAAACCATTTTGTGCTAAAGAAACACCAAAACACAACGTAATTCATCAGATCATAACTGACGGATATCCAGTTCACTCAAAGTGTCGACCGCTCTCTGCAGACAAATACAGAAGAGTCAAGCAGGAAATCGAGCACATGATGGAAACCGGCGTATGCCGCCCATCTAAAAGCGCTTGGTCGAGCCCTATTCATGTCACGACAAAGAAGGATGGATCAATAAGGTTGTGTGGCGACTACCGAAAATTGAATGCGATAACCAAACCCGATCGCTACCCCATTCCACGACTCTTAGATTTTACATATCTGCTACCCAAAAAGGTAATATTTTCTCGTGTGGATATCAACAGAGCATACAACCAAATTCCTGTCCAAGAAGTAGAAAAAACAGCCGTTATTACTCCATTTGGTCTATTTGAATTTCCACGAATGCCATTTGGATTACGCAACGCTGGTCAAACATTCATGAGATTCATTAATGACATCATGTTTGGTTTGGACTTCATATTCTGTTTCGTCGATGATATACTGATAGCTTCATCATCCGAAGAAGAGCATCGAGAACACCTCGAAGAAGTTTTTAAGAGACTCAGCGACCATGGTATTACAGTTAACATGGATAAATGTATTTTCGGCAGTCAAGAACTGGAATTCTTGGGTTATAAAATCACACCTGAAGGAATAACGCCTTCCCCAGACAGAGTAAAAGCAATAGATGAGTATCCATTACCTAAAACAGTACGGGAATTAAAACGTTTCCTTGGTATGTTGAATTTTTATCGAACCAGTATACCCCATGCCGCAAAACACCAGTCAACTCTAAACCTGTATACACGAGGAAGTAAGAAACGCGACAACACCACTATAGCATGGACTGACGAAAGCAGGGAGGCATTTAGACAATGCAAGGAAGGCTTGAAAAATGCCATTGCACTTTGTCCACCCTCTCCCGATGCTCCGCTATCAATTATGACAGATGCATCACAAACTTGCGTCGGAGCAGTTCTCCAACAAAGAGTACAGAACGAGTGGAAGCCTCTTGCTTTCTTTTCAAAGGCGCTTTCTGATACACATCAAGGCTACAGCACCTACGACAGGGAGCTATTGGCAATTTACATGTCAATTTGTCATTTTCAAAATTATATTGAGGGACGCGAATTAATCATATATACCGATCATAAACCATTATGTTATAATCCCAAACAAAAACCAGCAGTTTCAAAAGATAAAATATCACCGCGACGATTACGTCACTTAGACTACATATTACAGTTTACGTCCGATATAAGACACCTTCCCGGGTCACAGAACCCAGTAGCCGATGCCTTATCGCGTGTATCACAAATCGATTGTCCCAGCAACGTTGATTGGACTGAGATTGCAACGCACCAGGAAAGCGACCCCGAATTACCAAATTTGTTAACAAAATGCAACTTGAAGTGGATAAAAGTATTTTTACCTAATAATAAAGTATTATATTGCGAAGAGTCCACACGCGAATTACGTCCTTATGTACCGAGCATGTTTAGGAAACAAATATTCAGTACATTGCACGACGTCACACATCCCGGAGTTCGAACTACAAGAAAATTAATACAAAAACATTACTTTTGGCCTGGAATGAATCAAAATGCAAGTACTTGGGCTAAGCAATGCTTATCATGCCAAAGATCAAAGGTTCACCGCCATAACATAACACCCTTGATGTCATTCCCCGAATCAGAAAGGTTCGAACATATACATATAGATATAGTCGGACCGTTGCCGGTATCGAATGAAAACAAATATATTATTACAATAATAGACCGATTCACGAAGTGGCCGGAAGCCATCCCAGTACCAGAAGTCAATGCTATGATAGTCGTGAAAACATTATACGAAGCCTGGATTGTAAGATTTGGATGTCCCCGTAGAATCACGACGGATCAAGGACGCCAGTTTGAATCATGTCTGTTCACATCCCTGGCTAAATTAATGGGGATCAAAAGGATACGTACTACCAGTTATCACCCGCAGTCCAACGGAATGGTGGAACGATGGCACCGCGTCATGAAGACAGCCATCATAGCACGCGGGAATTCCACAGACTGGAGCGACGAATTACCCACGGTACTGTTAGGCTTACGGACAACAATCAGAGAAGATTGTAGCTTAAGCCCAGCTCAAATGGTTTATGGTGGTAAAATCAGAATTCCTGGCGTGTTCTTTCAGAATACAAGTAATATTACATCCCCCGACTTATTTATTGAGAAACTACAACGTACTATCAGTCAGATAAAACCAAGGGAAAGAAAATTAACATCATCGCAAAATACATTTGTTTCCAAAGATATGAGCTCATGTAACTACGTCTTCATAAGAATTGATGCAGTAAGAAAACCATTAGTGGCACCGTACGAAGGCCCGTATAAAGTACTAGAAAAACATCCGAAATATTTTAAAATTCAAATAAACAACCGAACAGCTGTTATTTCAATAGATCGTCTCAAGCCAGCATTTATGTTGCAACAAAGCGAAGTCAATGAACATCAAAATAAGAAATCATCAGAAATCAGAGAATGCAACTCACATGACGCTGACGCCGATACGAATCCAATACCTAAACGCGTGACAAAATCAGGTCGTAATGTGAAGCCTGTAGTGCGATTTTGTTATTAATATTTTTAATTTTACTTATACTAAAACTTATTTATACTACCTTTTTAAAAAAAGTGCTTTTACTAATATTTTATTTGCTTATTCAATAATTTTACATGTATACTTTATTTCGTTTTAATTGACAAGTGTTCTTTTTTCAAATTGTATATTTTTCTAATATTTTTTTAAGGGGGGAGTATTGTGGTAGCATAATTATAATGTCAATGCACTCTGTTTATGCAACACTGCTCGATCGCAATAAAACAACACGCATATTGCATTATTTTTTACATATAAATTCAGTACGAAATAAAGTCTTGTGCGCATCATTCGTCTGTTCCATTCATACACTCCCATCTTGAACACTGTGACTATACCTGCCACTTAGTCACACCATAACACGCACACCCGCACAAATATATGAGTATATTATGTGTCAACATCTAGCATTCTTTCTATTCCGGAAATTGGCCTTACAACTTGATAAGAGGTAGAAGTTAATGAAAGTTCTATTGAAGCATAAATAATTTGTAATGATTATAACTGGAATGGAACATGAAAACATAGGAAAAGGCGTGGTGCCAGACGAGTCGCCCTACTGCGTATCGACGGCTCGAACGCAAGCGCTGCTGCAAGCTGACGTGATACTACTTCTAGGGGCGCGGTTGAACTGGATGTTGCACTTTGGACAGCCTCCGCGGTATGCACCCGACGTTAAAGTTATACAGGTGAGTATATCGTATACGTATTAATAATAAAGTAAAGCATTATGACATGTATACTATCTTACACACAGAAATAACAATAATCTAATATACCTATATAAAATTCTCGTGTCACAGTTTTAGTTACCTTCCTCCTCCGAAACGGCTTGAAAGATTTTGATGAAATTTTATATTTATATTCAGTAGGTCTGAGAATAGGTTGTTATCTATTTTTATACCCCTAAGTGATAAGGGTGGTCCACCCCAAATGTTTATTTTTACCGTCGTCACAGGCGTACATGCGTCTACCGGTGTCATTTCTGACCAAGTAAACAGTACGGAGTAGGGATGTGATCTCTTTTCTCACTACCTACAGTTTTCGGCCATTGTTTGTGCATCAATCGTAATAGTGACGTTTACAATTATCATTTTACTATTTCAGTGTTATTTTTAAATTAATTTATCATTAATTTATTAATTCATGTCACATCATATTTTTCACACGAACAATTATACGTGGCATGCTCTCGAGTGGGCAAACCATCCAGTTTGTTTGTGTTAGCTAAAGATGGGTTAAGGGATTTATATAGTTTTTAAGTAAAAATATAATAATAAGCGATATAAAATTAATAATTTATATGGCAAAACAAGGTTTGCCAGGTCAGCTAGTAAATATATAAATATAAAGTGGACTTTTGTAAATATACATTAGCAAGATTATACAAATTGTTATATACATGTGTATTTGTTTGAATATTTACATATTTGTTGTTATACTAGTGGCCTGCCCTGACTTAGGTAAGGTAAAAAACATTATATTTTACTACATATATGTCCATCCGAAAAAACCTTCCTTTCAAATGTTAAAATAATTTTCAAATAAGTGTCGTGGTTCGGGAAATTACACATAGACAAAAATCGCACTCTCCCTTTGTAATATTAATGTAAATTAAATATATGTTATGTATGGAAATAAACACTATCTAAAATACTATATATTTCTTTTTAATAAACGTTTTATTATTAATTTATCACGTACAAAAACTTAATACAATAATAATGGTGCTTTAGGTGGATATTTCTCCTGAGGAGTTCCACAACAGTATCAAATCTGAAGCGGCAGTACACTCTGACATCAGGCCGTTTGTTGAAGCGCTTGGAAAGAAACTGGTTGCCAAGAAATTCGCCTTGGAACCATCGAGCAATAGCTGGTGGAAAACGCTTAGTGAGAAGCAGAAGAAGAATGTGGAATTCGTAGAGGTACATATAGCTAGTGGGAGATCCGTTTCGTGGAGGAGTTCTTTAGTTTACTTAGAGAAAACAACAGGTGTTTACTATACTGAGACAGTATCAATCAAAAACTACCAATTACATTATACCTTTAGTTAAGATATAGGGCCTTTGTTATATCAGGATTCAGGTTAGATCCCAAATAATGTTAATAATGTTTAAAATTTATTTCCGACAGTAATAGTTCCATGGCAATTGGGCTAAATGTCATTTCCCAGGCAACAAAAAAAACAAATATTTTTTTTTACTCTATATCTTGACTAGAATATATTATTGATTGCATTTATTTGTTATTACAGGCTCAAGCTAATGATAAATCCGTACCTCTCAACTATTACGCGGTGTTCAAGACAGTTCAGGCTAATATTCCAAGGGACTCCGTCATAGTGAGCGAGGGCGCTAACACTATGGATATAGGCCGCGGCATCTTGCTTAACAACAAGCCCAGACATAGACTAGATGCTGGTACTTTCGGGACCATGGGAGTGAGTCAACATTTTTGTCGTCTTTGTAAGATGATAATATATATAATGTGGGTGTCATCAGGGAAAGAGTGAATAAACTCTTGCAAAGTTAATGTGAAATACCACCGCATATTCCATCTCCGCTTACGATTAGGTAGGATTGTAACGTAAGTCTTATAAAATGTAAAGGAGGATTGCGTTAGGTATACTTACTACTTAACTAAAAGTCTTTATAAACAGCATAGATGAAATGACATCTTAGTGTTTAGAAAATTAATAAGTCTGGATTAGATGTAAAAAAATTAACTCATCCTTACAAATCAGCCTTGACCGTTCAGGAGGGTGCAGGTGGAAAATAGGTTTATCAAATACACACAATTATGTCTTTAACTTTCCAAACGACTAAGTCGAAATAACAAAATTTAATTTCATATAAAATATATTATGATGCTCCTGATGTTTGGATTTATTTGGGCGGCGATAACCACTTACGAATCGTCGGTGAAAATTTTTGGCGGCCATAACCAGAAGATATATTAAATCAACTCAACTTGACGAATTTGTAACACTGTTGATGATGATAGGCCCAGAATCGAACCTTGGACTGTAAATATTTATAGGAAGTAAATGTTTGTTTACGGATCTTCGGTGTTTGTGATTAACATGCCCCTGCCGTTCACAATACGAAGTCCTAGAATGTGTGTGAGTGTTTTATCATTTTATTAATGTATTTAATTCTGAATGTTAATTTTAATATAACTTATATTTAGGTCGGCCCCGGATTCGCCGTGGCCGCGGCGATGTGGTGTCGTGACTATGCTCCAGAGAAGCGTGTCATCTGCGTAGAAGGGGATTCAGCATTCGGCTTCTCAGGTACATCTTGATTTCACATAGAAATTTTGTATTAAAATATTACCTTAGTATAAAATAAACACATAACCAAACGTATTGCGGCTTAGTCACGTTCGGATTCGCCCAACTAAAACCGACGTGATCCGAAGTCCTTCCTCAAGCGCCGTCCGCCACGAGAGCGCGAGTTGCGACTGCGCTCCTGTCCCAATTTCGTGTGCCTCGTCTACGGTGTGTCGTCAGCTGGGTCCGGACCGCTTCGACTACGCCAGCCGCACACTTGAAATGGTTCATAAGCACCTAAGACAAGCTGTCAAATACCTCACTTAGTCCAGTTGAACTCGCGGATAGTCGTATTGCGATTGACGGTAATTGCATTCGCAACATCAAAATGTAGTCATTTTTAACAATTTTTAAACCAATACAAATCTAAATAATTTAATAATGACTTAAGTCTATAAAAGTTGTTTTAATTGAGTAGAGATCAGTAGTTAATTCGTCGTCCTCGATTTCTATCGGCGACATAAAATATCAAATAAATATTGACAGTTCGCGCGGTGTCACAATAACACTATTGTGAAATTGTAAAAAGTATTCTCGTGAGATAAATAACAATGCTAGGTATATTACTTCACCGTACGTCTACTAAAGAGGCATATTCAATTGTATTTATTTAGTTTTATCAGTTCACCATATTTTCGTTTCGGGAAAAATAGTCCTTAAATTTATTTAAATGAAAACCCTTAACGATTATATTTAAATAAGCAATTTAATTACATAATTGTAATTAGATTACCAGTAAATTTGAAATATTAACGAAATCGAGCCTGTACATCGCATTATGGATGTTGTGATACGAAAGGTAATATAAGGTAAAAGTATAACGAATTAGGCTACTTATGATGTTACTTGTAAGATGTATAAATAAAAAATGCCTCATGGCAGTGAATATCATCTTGTTATGTACAATATTAGTTCAAAATCAAAAACTATACTTCCTTCAGCATTAAAAAAACTTATGAGAATAATTTTTTGCTCGAGATAGTCGTCATTGTAGTGTGACCACATTTATTACCGCAAATCCCATTTGAGTCTGCCTGAACTATTAGATCGGGGCTTTAAGTATGTCTTGATATGTCGATATTTGTATTCTGGCTCAAAAATGCTCATTACAACAAAAGTATTGCTATAGCGAAATTTCGATAATTCAAATAGATTTACTGATCCCTTTGGTTTATTACGTTAGATACTCCAGACTTCAAGTTTACAATAGCCGGCATACGTACAGAAAAAGCGTGTTACATTGCATTTTTTTTCCACCATTCCCACCTGATGGTTAAGTGATGACGAAACACTAACGTATAAAAGCATATTCACTCCTCTTGAAGGCTCCCACATTGTAAAAATGCCGGAACACCGACGCGGGCAAATTATTCCCGTCCTTTGTAATGCACACAATTAATGACAACGCAAACCGCGTAGTCCATGCATTTGGTACGGTCACTACGTAAGGATGGAGTCCCGCCGTACGTCGAGTTGCTCGATGGACGAACGACTATGGGGATTATTTAAAACAATTCCTGTGCACACTCCAAAATGTATCCATTAGAAGAAGGGGTGGCTGGCAAATCTGCGCCTGTGCTCAAGGCTTTGCAGATTGGTTTCGACCATATCTGAGTCATCCAGTCCAACATTTGGCAGCACCAGCTCATATGTTCCAATAGCACTCAACTCACAGTCGAACCTGACCTTTGTACAGGGTTAAAAACTGATTCGGTGTGAAGTACCGCGGCACATTCGCATCCGATTGGTACTCCAGACCTTCAGTTTCTACATACAGAAAATGTTAAATATGATTCTACACATTATGATTGGAAAACTGTCATTCACACACATACTTTACGACCCTACTTTATGAAAAGTAAAGGACTAACAGGGGACGAAAATTAATTTTCACGACAGAAATAACGTGTACATAAAATACAGAAAACATAATTATTTTTTTAAATCCTAAGTCATAATTATTATAGAAATAACTTTTAATATCACACTCACAATCACAATTTGTATATGTGGTTCTGATATATCCAATCCAAATGATCCAATGAGTAAAAAGTTGCGTAATCTTTGTAACATATTAATTATTTTCAGGAATGGAAATCGAGACTATGTTCAGATATAAACTGCCTATTATAATTGTGATTGTAAACAACAACGGAATCTACAGTGGGTTCGACAAGGAAATTATGCAAGATATTCAATCTGCCGGCGATGTTACGCAATGGTAATATTAATTGAATGTAACCTATGAAAGTGTATCTACGTTATTATATAGATCATGTGACAGTGAAACTGCCTGGGGAGCAAAGAGCGTTAGATACGATTCCCAGTCAGTGAATTCATTAATCATTTATCTGACAAACGTGTTTTATAGGATATGACCTATATATGACTTCATGTTACCTAATCAACCTGAAGTTTCCTTTTGCATAGTAAGTTATAGAACTTCTTAAGGATAAGTGCACGATTAGACTATTGATAGATGGAATGGAAGTAGAGTGCAAGACAATAAGAGAAGTTTCATCAAATTTATTATGAGGTGAGAATGATTTGTAACATATTTTTACAATTTCAGCACTCCACCAACATCTCTGTCCACTGAAGTTCGTTATGAGAAAATGATGGAAATGTTTGGAGATACTGGACATTTATGTCGTACTGTTGAAGAAATTGAAAAAGCTGTTAAGACAGCCCTTGCGGTCACTGACAGACCCAGCATCATCAATATTCTTATTAGTCCACAGTCTAACAGAAAACCACAAACATTCAACTGGCTTACAGAATCTAAATTGTAACATATTTATGCTGATTTTATAAATTACAGGGAATTTTTTTTTGCGATCCAAAGGGAAACATTATAATTATAATGTATTTTTAATTAATTTTATTTTATGCATTTATTTTTTGTCTTTTTGTTATCATTATTGGTGCTATTTAGGTTATAAGGGCATTTAATAGTAATTGGAAAGGGGAGTAAATAAAAACAGTTCGATTGATATTGTCTGTCTATTGAGTTCCTTATACGTCATCACATGTTTGTATATAATGAACTTAAAAATATATATATATTTAATACATTTACATTATAAACTAAATCCCTGTATTTTATTTTACTTCACGGTAAGCAAATGAACCTGCTGTGTGGTTGGTTGTCCAAAGCAAACTGAAAATGTACCAGTCTGAAGTTCTTCACATTTTACTGAGGCAGCCAATTAAAAAGTTTTCTATCACAGTTTGTGCTGCAACAAAAATATCCATATGAGACACCAATATCAAATAAATTGATAAAATGAAAACATTTTTAAGTGTGTGTCTGTTTGTTAATATGTGTAATGTTTTAATCAATTGGAAATACAAAACTATAGATCAGTAGTAATACACGCGCGCACGTGCGTGTGTGTGCGTGCGTGTGTGTGTTTGTACAAGCTTGGTATAGAAATATAGGGAGTATATTATAGTGATTTCAAACAATTACGTTATTATACATAATCATATCTCTACACATTGTAAAAATAAATTATCAATATGAAACCAACTTTTGTCTGAAGCATAAATAAGATATTGAAATTTCATAATTTTATTAAGATTTTATAATGTCAGGTATGCATTGAAATTAAAACAATCACAAAACGAATTATAGAGAATATACATAAATTTTTACTACTATTGTGCAATTGTAATAAAAATCAATTATTAGCACAGTATGCCACCTCATCTGTATATACTTGGTTTTTGAGCTTACAAATTGATAAAACCTGAAATGTATTGAAGGAATATTCCTTAGTTGTGATATCACAATTATAAATTATAAAAAAAATTCAATTCTTTTATTTTAAACTGAAATATTTGCAAGTGCCATAAAATAATCAGTTCATTGAAAATGTAACAATCTCTTTATTTATCATGAGTTTAAAACAGGGATGTTATAGAGCTTCGTAACTATAACCAAATAAATCGGATATCCAAAAAAAATATATATAACCGAATTCTAAAATCTAAGCTAAGAGTCTAAAAGAGCATGTTATGACTGGTTTACATTGACCGAGCTGATATATTAGCCGCGTCGTTTTCATTGTAAACAGTTTTCATTATTTTGTTTTTTCTGTGATTATAATACCACAAAAAACCTAGAAACAGAGTCAAACTTTGTAAATACATAATATATTTTTCCAAGTCGTACATCATCTAATATCCGTAACTGAAATTATCCGAAACAATCTCATATTCCTAACCATAACCAAAACCGGTTAAATATTAACATATCCAGATCCAAAATTTCATATCCATAACATCCCTAGTTTAAAAATATCAAACTATATCAATATTTATTATCTATGTATACAACATGTCAATTTCAATTAACTTGTGATATATTACACCAACAAATAGAAAAAAACATGTAAAACTTACCCAGTTTGCAATTGTTGGTTGTGGTCAAAGTATAAGCATCTTGATCATAGTCATTGGTTAGGGTGAGATCAGCCCCTCGAATGAGGAGCTCGTTACAGGTGTATGGAAAATCAGCTGCTGCTGCATACATCAGGGCTGTGCTCCCAGACTATAAAAAAAATGTTGAAAATGATTGAATAAACAGTTGACTACATAAAGGAATTTTCTAATTAACCATTCTTAAGTAAAATCCAATTTCACTCTCTACTCATTGTGTGCACCTTTCTGAACATCAAAGGTGTGTACCCTGTATCACCTTATTTAATTCTGATGTTTCTTATGCATGGTAGTAGGATTTTTACCTGCTTTGCTAGCTGTCACTTTCTACAACCAACCATGAAATGTTTTTTTACATATCTTAGTCTATGAGCCAGTAATAAGCAAGTGATTTTATGAAGTTGCATAGGGAGTGATAACCACTTAACATTAAGTTGTCCATCTACTTGTTTGCCAATTATTGATACAAACTACTCATAACTCTAGGATTCCTGGTATTATTGGTGGCATGGACATGAACAAACCAGACATTACAGAGTCCTGAAAAAACCTGTTGAAGAAATGTGTGTACCGACCAGGAGTTTCTAAAACTTCAGTTGGCAGGCAATGTAGAGTAAAATCAGGGAAAGAAATTACAGAAGGATCTATATCTCTAATTTACACATACTTACATCATCTTGTATATCAGCATCAGCTCCTTCATTCAAAAGAAATTTCACAACCTCATGGTGCCCGCCCGCTGCAGCTAAATGCAGAGCAGTCTCGCCTTCGGGGCCCCGCATGTTAACATTGGCACCACTCCTGGTCAAAGTTATTTAATTTTAAAATGCTTTATATTATCATAAAGTATGTAATGGTTTTAATCATAAGTTTCTGCAATATTTGTTTTTTATAATAATAATAAAATAGATTTAAACAAATCCCAGATGTCCAATTTAGTATTTTGCACAGATATTAGAAAATAACAACATCGCAATAATTAAAAAGTTTAGTTATGATATGTTTATACCTTACATTATAACAGATAGATATAAACATTTAATATACATTTGGTGAATGATAATATAAATTAGATAACTTGAACAGTTATTCAGTTTTAGTAGATTAGATCTTATAAATACTATTTACAAATATTCTACATTTTTTCTTACATTTTTGCTAGACATTAAAATATATTATTTAATTGAAAAAAAAAGTGTTAATGTATAATAGAATTTAGATAATACTCCTAACCAACCTAAAATTGAATTTTCAGAGAAAAATGTTTAAATTTAATTTGGTTAAATCATGCAAAACAATAACAAAATCATATTGCAATAAAATGCTTATTTCTACAGATACATGAATTGTGAAACTGAATTATCCTTATTGAAAGGATGCCTGAAGTAACACCAATTTAAACATGACACACAATTAGGATGTATTAAAACAATATTCTTTGACAGTTATCACAAAGAAAGTACGATTACTAGTCAGCTGGTGTAAAATTGTACTTACCATACTAGATCTTGACAACTATTTAACTGACCGTAACTCGCGGCCCAGTGTAGGGCTGTGAGTCCATGCTCATCGGTGATATCAACATACTGCTCCAGTTTCACGTCGTCACGAGTTATTTCTCCGCGCCCAGCCTTGGCATGAAAGCTACAGTCGGGCTGTGGCAGTTCGGGAACCCGCGCCTGCGTATTACCTACAACGCGACCTTGACACTAGACAACAATTCGAATCCTTTCAAGATGTGAAAATCAATAAATCTCTCAATGCACTATACTAGAATATTTGACGATAAATGTCACCTCTCTGCAAATTTGTCAAAGGTGTGCACTGGACAGGTTTATAAGGCGTAAATGCGCTCTTCCGTACTCCATTTAGATTGGGTGCCCATCGTTGATATCCTCCACTGCCACTCTTACTACTATCCTGGCTTCCAGAATCAAATTCACACTTGAAATTATCAGCATTTTCTTGTTTTATATCGATATTTTTACTCTCGTGTTTGACAGAAACACCCTCTTCCATTTTTACTTCATTCGCTTTCACAGACTAATTAAAAACTACATTATAACCAGGGTTGCCATTGCCCATTTTACTAATTCCCCAAAAATCAAACCGAAAATCCCCAAATTCGGAGAGAAAATATTCCAATTCCCCACACGTAAAAAAAAGTAAAAAATTTAATGTACACAGTTTTTATAATTTTTATTAGGGCTATTGCCATACCGTTGCAACGCTTACCTATGAAGTGCACCGAGAATTGCCAGCAACGCCGCCGTGCTGTAACTTTAGTTTTATTTATTTTTTATTTCACACCCTTATAAGTGTAAATAATTGTACGATATTAGACGCCCATTTTTAACAGTGACAAGATAAATAAACCTAGTGATTTGGTGAAATGATTTCGTGAAATTAGACGCTTAGTTAGTGGCGTGGTGTGGTTTTAGGTACTTACTGGGTGCGATTAGAATTACGGACGATACCTTGTTTTAATTACACAGCTGCTGCATACACTGATATGATTTTGATTCATGGTGAATGCCATGGAAACAATGCTTTACCGAAATACCGAATACGGAAATACCGTGATCTGGACATACCCGTTCTTGCCCTACCAACGGTCACTTTAATGTGCAATCTATACAAAGGATTTAGGTGGTATCAACTGGACGGAACTCCACTTCATTCGGCTATACATGTGACAAAACATGTAGGCCAAAAAAAATATAAAACCTGTAACTTAATTATTTATTTGTTATATATAATTTTAATATTATAATCCGATGTAAATCGTTAAAATAATATTAAATTTAGTTTGTTTAATATTACGAATTATTAAGAATTTTTATTATTATTATTTTCATAAATAATAGAAGAATACTCGATCAATTGAGTTGTTGATGGGGTAATGGGATAATGGGGTATTAGCACCCATACTGTGCTTTCTCGAGCAAGCTGAGCGGTACAGGACGCAGGCCACGCCCAAGAAGTCTAGTGTCACGGTGCGTTTCACGTGCCCGAAGACGCCTCCCATCACCATCGAAGTCGACGGCGCCACCTACGCGTCGAAATTATCGACTCCAAGAAACGACTCTACCACCACCGCTGTGCAGAGCACCGCCGCCTCGGCGTCGAATGCCGCGCAGCCGAGCACCCCTCCTTGTAGCGCCGCCGCGGCCGCGCCCCTTAATAAGGACAAGTATCCCGCCTTTGATGCTGGAAAGACTTCCCAACTGGGCGCGGCACGTTGCGGCGCCAGGGAGACACTTGGCCGCACAGTAAACGCATGCCCCTTTGGGCAGGGGGTGCGCTTCACCCTACAAGACGGAGATGAGTACAGGGCGGTCCAGGCGTAACTGACCAACCTAGAAACCACCGAGAACGTGTCGTGGTTCTCCTACTCGTTGCACTCCGAGCGCAACGTGAAGGTGGCCATAAGGGGCTGCCTGTCAACAAAGAGCCGGACGAGATCATAGAGGCGCTCCGGGACTTAGACTTTCAGCCCAAATACGTATGCCCGGTCAAAGCACGGCGCGGAAGAACGGGGTGCCTTTTCTTCTGTATCCTCTCCAGAGGTGAGATCCACATCCCCAGGCGGTACGCTCTCACCGAGCTGCTAGGCATGCTGGGAGTTCAGGTCGAAAGCTGGAGAGGGAAGAGGCGTCCGGTGCAGTGCCATCGATGTCACCAGTTCCGCCACTCGTCCCACAACTGCCAAAGGCCAGTGATGTGTGTACAATGTGGTAGAGAACACGCTGCGCATCGGTGCCCACGCCCACGCGAGGAGACTGCCACATGTGCAAACTGTGGCGGGCCTTGCCCCGTCAATAATACTGCCTGTCCGGTATTCCGCCGTGAGGCGCGCCTGAAGCGCGCCGATATGGTTGCTCTCACCGCATCGGGCCCCCGGACGAGCTCCAGTACCACACCTGCTGGTGCTACTGCTAATGTCAGTTGGTACAAAATATTTAATGTTATGTTGACATTATGCCAATTTATGGAAATTAATTGATATTATATTTTTATTATGCCAGTCTATATAAATTTTGATGATAAATTATAATTTAAAGTATTATTTTGATATTTAATGATAAAACAAAATTATCCTGTAACTAATTTCGTGATTTTAAAGAAAAATCAATTTTTTTTGTACTGGAATATTATAAACAAATAAGTATGATGTCTGAGAGATTATTAAATCGGACTTCAATCAAGCCGGACGTTTCATTTAACCTCCTACTCGCCTCACATTAACGTTCATCCTCGTGTCTCCAAATTAACGTTCATGTTGTATTTTCCCGGAAAAGATGGACTATGAATAGATTGGGGATCTTCTCAAGGTGATCCGGGATACTGTCTCCCCAACTCATCAAAAGGACGACGACATCGCCCTGCCAATCTTTGATCCGGACAAAATGGACTGCGGAGCTGCTAGCTGGTGCGATAGCATCGAGTCCTTCCCTGCGAAAATGAAGTGGATCAGTATCAAGTCACCACCTAAAGTCGGTAAATCCCTCAAGGTTTCTGCTTTGAAATGGTTATAACAACAACAATAACAACTTTTTCTATAAGTTCAGTATCTGATAACTAACCTAAAATATGGCGCAAACCAAACGTTTGCCTACTTGTAGTACGTGTACCTACTTACAATACACAAACTGGTGATGTGCTGCAGTAAAAAAGTAATCGGTAATATGTGTAATATTCGAATAGTTTCATACTAATAAGAGAACGTCCGAAGAGTCATTTGTCGGTTGTTACGGTACAAGTGTAATATTCCCCACGTTTTCCCCACACAGAGCCAATCCCCAATCGACTTGGGATTCCCCACGATTCAAGAAATTCCCCACGAATTAACTCGTATTTACACCACAGACTATTTACAAGCCAGAAGTTCCAAAAGACATAAAATAGCATACTATACTGGACTGACAGCTTTTTTTTTCTGACAAAATATTACGAACGAGTATTTATCAGCATCATCTGATATCGGTTTCTACCTTCCTGAATTTAACATTATTTAAATATCAATCCTGTTGTTTCATAATTTTTATAGGTATATTTTTAGTTTTTATTACGAAAACAATTTATTTTCCGATAAAAATTAAAAATACCAAAAAAATAATTTGCTTATTCTTAGATTATGTGTGGCTTAATATATATATTTTTTGTCAAGTTATAATCAAATAAATAATGCTGTTTTTTATATATTGTTTTTGATATATTTTATCAATAAAACTTTGTTGAATACCTTGTCTATTAGAGAATCTGTGTTTTCATAGTTTTTAACTGTAATGAATACTCACGAATTTTGTATTATTAATAGATATTTCTTTTTTTACTCGGATCAAATCATCATCGTCATATTTGAATATTCTAAGATTGTTTAAATAATCCTAAATATTATATATAATTACTACATGATACAAAATAATAAAACTGTGATGGTGTGTAATTTACTCATACCACATAATAAAAACAACAGAAAACTCGTTGACTTCTTACGCTCTGGAAGAGCGTAGGAACTGCTTTATCCTGCATGCCCGGCTTGCTGAAGTTTGTTGATTGTACGTAAGAGCTTGTTATGCTGTAGTTGTAGTGACAGAGTACTTTTACATTACGTATAATGCGTTGTAGGCAAGTACGGTACTCGTACCACAACACAAACTAATTGTAAGAAAAAAAATATATATACATATTAATAAATAATTATTTATGATTGCATTAACTATGTTTGGTCTGTATAGTATATTTTTTTTCTCCGTGCAGTTCGCGTCATAAAACGTCGGAGCCATGAAGCGAGATTTTGCTCTCTCTCCCACTCAAGGGCCTTATGGGCGGGCATAGTGATGCGCATTATTGTTGTCGATAAACGTTATCGATAGTGTATTTAGTTTTGTCATTATGTGGGATTGTAATAAAAATGAAAGAAAAATAGATAAAACAACGTATTTATTAAAATAAGAATAATAATGGTTTAAAATAAATTATTAATTGGGTATGTATGTATTAAAAAACTATAAGTACAAAAGTTTAGAATGTAACAAGTTATATTAAAAATAAATATAAATACTTATTTCTATGTTTAAATTAAACAGCAAAAAAGATAATAATGATAATAACTTATATCTAAAATTAAATCTAAAAGTATGTACATTCAAATTCTACATCAGAGTCATCGTCATCCACATGAATTACGAATTCTTCTGCCAGATGAGATTCCTTCAAGTCTTCATCTTGTAATTATGAAAAACAAATTACATAACAATTGACAAACAATGATCATAACATAACAATATCGCAGCACCTTTGTATACCGACTGCCGCCGTGCAGCTGCCTTCGATGACTGACTCATTTGTTTTTAACGATAATGGCGTTGCGCCCGCGCAACATGCGCACCGCCCTAGCCGGCTTATCTATATGACCCAAACTGCACGGAGAAAAAAATTATACTATAGGTGTGTTAATGACTGACATTTGAAACTTGACTAGTTGCCTATTTGGCGTTTGTTGATAATAATCTGTGGGCGGTTGGCTTATGATTTGTTTGATGGAAACGGTTTAATCAAATTGAAAAAGCTACCGTACGATATTGAAGTGTTGGATTTTGAGTGTTTTGCACGGCACAGAGAAAAACAATTACGCGTATTTTTTGGTATTTGTGATGGAGATGGAATTTTAGTTATATTTTATGCATCAGAGACTCAGAGAACGTTTAAAAAATTAATTAGTTTTATACATTAAAAAAATATTATATATTTTTTTAAAATGTCAGTTGGAGGATCTACACAACAATTGCAACTTCAACAAGACTTACAAAATGAGTTGACTATCGCCAATCAACTTTTGCGACAAATGTATGTTTGCTTCATGCCGTTTATATATTTGCTTATAGGAATATTCTGATAAAATGCATCTATTTAATTTTTTTCTTGTAATAGAAACATTATTTAAATTTTAGATCACTAGAACTACAGAAAATTAAGAGTATGACAAGCCCTGGTGGTGAATTTGAAAAAAATATTAAACAGGTAATGTAATAAATTTAAATCTTGTTACCTAGTAAACGTGAATGTGAAACATTGATTGATTATTTGTTTATTTGAAATATTGCAAATACTTATCACTTAATCACATTTATAACATTCATATTGTAACTAACAGTGGTTTGATTGATTTGATAATTTATGTCTTTTGGCAATATTTGTATTTCAGGTGTTTCCAAAAAAAATAAATATATATATATATACAAATATATACTTCAAAATCAATGGCATACATCAAAGAAATGCAACAAAACCTAAAAAAACAAACAAAGATTGCCAAGAGATAATGTTTAAATAAATGTAACATTTCAATGTTTCCATTGATGTGCTTTATCTTTCAGAATGCAGACATTTTAGTAAATCTATTTAGGATACAAAAAGTTGACATAGAAAAAGTACCACAAATGAAGAGGTTGCATATCATGGATACAACTCAGAATACAAATCAGAATATGTCTTATGAGCAACATGATAGTTTTAGAATTAGTATGGATGAGAGTTGATAAAAGGCTCAATTTGTTAGTTTTCAATTTATAACAATTTAATTTATAGTGATGTCAATAACTATATATTGAAATACAATTGTTAAAAATGACTTACATTGTCTAAACTAACTGAGTCACACTATGGTATATTATCATTTCAAGAGAATAAATGGGAATGTACAGCATTGTCCATTGAACACTTAAATAAGTGCATACATACATAACTTTTCTCATATGATTTGTAAAAAATAAAGAGTAAGTTATTTGTTCCATACCATAATAATTTATTTTAAATTTATGCATAAAAAAACAGGACTTGTGTTGAAATTTGTATTTAAGTTGAAATGTAGAATTTCTTGTTGAAACAATAAAACTTGTTTTTTTCTGCTTATTGTTGTTGTAAATTACAATTATATCAAAACAATATAAAACATATACTTAAAAATGATATTAGAGTGACACATTCCATTATAAAACTGAAATGCTAAATTTACATAATTAATTTAATTAATAGAGGAAATGGAAGCCATGAAAACTGGGAATTAAAGAAAGAGGTATTTACTTTTACACTTGTGTCATAATCCTGTTTGAACAAACCCGGTGGTATGCAAGTCAATCCTTCTTAAACCCATGTAATTGTTATTGGCAGCTTGCAACTTACTAGTAAATTGATTGGTCATCACTACTGCATGTTATCTTTGACCGAATATTATCTTGACTATTCCTTATAGTGATAGTGTAAGAAATCTGGTTGAACTGGAATTCTGGAATGAAATCTCATACTTCTGCATTCTATCTTAAATAATGATAATACTCCCAATATATCTAAAGTATAATTTTCATTATCATTTTACAACTCATAGACAATGTACTCCAATCTTTTGACAAGCTTAAATTGGATGTACCATCAATTAAAACTGTTTATATCACTACTGCTTTCTGTTCAGGCAATTGTACTTTAGATTAGCCTCCTCCGTACCACACCATCCCGTATAGTCCACATATCCACTTAACAGCTAATAATAATGAAAATATAAACAAATACATTAAGTTCCTTATAGTTAATAACCTACTGTTTTTTCTTAAAACTTAGCCATTTTATACAGAGATATGGCCGCTTCACTTGATGGAAGGGCCAATAAACAATTTATGTAAGCACCACCTATTGACACTTGAGTTTCTTAATGATTCATTACAGACATGTTCCATCAGGAAGTGTTGGACATCTTCAATCACTCCACTGACACAGTTTGGAGAAGAAACTTTATCTACAATCATTTCTGTCTTCAACTTTCGCTTTCCACTCCTATCCACACTTTAACAAAAGTTACGTTTACGTTGTAAAAATTTTGGAACGCCCTACCCGTATACATTAGACGCCGTGAAACCTTTCAATTCTACAAAAGACAAATTAAAGTTCATTATCTTGACGGTAAGATTTAACTTCGCCATTACCTTTTTTTGCCTACAATTCTTTATTGTACACTGGCGGTTCGCACCGACTTCTTTCGGGTGTACCAATTATCCGGTATACTGTACCTATGAAATGGTAAAGAATTCTTCATATAAGTGCCGTGGTTAAAGATTTTACCTTCCGCATATAAATACACAAACTCACAAAATTCTTTTTTTTTTTTAATTCGCACTCTCTTTATAATATTATTATAGACTCTTACTACTACTATCACGCAAAACTTGTGAATTATCAATTTGTTTGTTCATGGTATTTTTAGGTTATTAATTATATGTATTTATATCGGTATGCACGTATAAATGTTTGTGTTTATTTATGCAGATATTTTTACGGCTGCAAAAACCGTGCACTCTACCAGTTCGACCTACTTCTTATAGTTCTACCCAAAGGTATGAAGAGATCGCTGATCAGCAATAAGACAACCTTTTGCGAAAATCTAATTCTTAATCTGTAATTTTCTGTGTATGCATAATAAAAAATATATTTTGTATTTGATAAAACATACAATAACAACAAATAATACAGCCTTTGTTAGAATCTATTGAAATCATTAGTACTCGTTCACTGCAGAACATCGAGTCTCGATTAACAATACCAAGTAATAATAATTGCTACATAAATTAAAAATACCTTAAAAAGTTGGATAAAATAACTAAGTATTTCATTTTTCTTTTAAACAACGTCCACCAAATGCCAATTGTTATTAAGTTACTAGTATACGTATGTGTATTTTTTCGACAATCAAAGAAAGTTGAATGTAAAAAACTTTATTTGTATTTCATTAATGTTACATTCATTTATTAAACTAAAACATAAAATCTTTATTAACATGTTTAACATGCAATAGTACACATTAATAAAAAGTACAAATAGGCCCACAGTTAATAAATATGAACATTTAGTTACGGTTTTATATATTTATCATGATTTGAAAAAAAGTTCGAAACATTAGATGGAATTTCATTTACCGATTCGTTTCTTCCTGACTTTTTATTTATTATAGTTACTTTAATAAAACAATAATGCACGCTGAACTTAACCACAGTGGACTTAGGAATATGAATATTAAACCATTAAATAATTAATAAACTTATTAACAACTATTGTACAGGCAAAACGTGTATTTATTACAGTTTTAATGAATTCAATTATATTTATGTTAGTATCTATTTATTACACCTTTAACCAATATCAAACCAGTTTCACCAGTTGTTTAACAACACTCATATCAACATTCTACATATTCCCCTTTTCATTTTCCTGTTTGTGAGCCATTATCTTTGCGTATCCGCACACATTGAATTGGGTGGAAAAATATCTAACCAAAAAAACGAATGTGGCTACTAATTAATATTTCATAAATGTAAGTTCAATCCACAGCCCCTACTTGCGGTTTGGACGTCGTTGTGGATTAAACTTGTAGTTTTATTTGTAACATTTAGAACAATATAGTTTTTAATAGATAAATTACAGTATGAATACTTCCATGAAATAATACTCAAAATACTCGTATAAGAAATAAGTGAAGCCAAAATGTATTGGAAAGTTAGTACCGCAACAGACTGATAATATTTGCAATTAATTTGACATTTTATTATCTTGTTTTAACTTATAAAAGGTTGTAAATTTCACGTAAAAATCATTAGTATAGTTACAGGTAGCATTGACTTTACTTAGATACATTAGGCCTCGTAAGGGATCAGAGTTTTTTAAGTAATCGTTTACCTAAAGCCATGTGGTAACAGCTTACAGACTAGATAGACAACATTAAATCTAATTTTAAACTGTATTAGTGTTGAAATACGGCAGATTTTTCTTTGAACCTCAGTTTTCGCAATGCTTTTTCTTCAGCCTCACGGCGTTTTTCTTCTTGTTCTTTAATGATTTCGTCGTGGAACTTGTTTGTTTTAGCAAGTTCTTCTATTTTGGCTTCAAAAAAGTTTTTGGCACCGTTGACGCCAACTTGTTCCACGTTTATTTCTGTTAATCTGGCCAAAGCGTCTAGGCCTGAATCTGATTCGAGTTCGCCCGCTCGCGCTTTGCTGAAATGATAGATTTTTTTTTCGTTCATAAAAAGTATGTACTAATAAATAATTAGTAAATAAACCAATTCATTTGTAATAACCTCCCTATTATCTTTTATTTACATCAATGGGATGATTAGAAGTTATACGGGGCAGAAACAAGAATAATACACATACAACACTCTTTCGTTGAACTTCCTATTTCTATACATGCAGTATGGATAATATGCCCCTATTATCTACCTGTTGTTTGGTTGTAAATAACTTTACCAACGAAATGCTCATGAGATGACGGCGGGTACTTCGGCAATAAAAGAACTTGGATTGGCCACTAATACCGCTAGTAATCAATGTATACTAGAGCTACTTAGTTCAGTATATTTCAAGATTCGTTAATTACCTTAGAAAAGAGGCCCATTATATGATGCATTACTAATGTAGGACTAATACACGGCAATAATCACGTATTACATTGAAATAAATAGACTTGCTCTTTAAAATGTAGGACAAAGTTCGATACCAAATTCTAAAAGATACTTGTATATCTATTAATTCCTTAAAAATTAACTACAAGAAATTGAGTAATGTAAACAGAAAATTGAAACATTAAATTCTGCAGAACTTGCATTTTGTCGCCTTGTATTCGAATTGAATAAATAAATATGTTAAGTCAATATCATACTGTAGGGTATATTTCTTATAATAGTGAAAATATCTGTTCCAATAAATACCTACTGAATAACTCGAGTACGATTCCTTGAACCACTAAATATAAAGCTTACATACCGATATATCAACAGGAATTCTCTGAAGCTGATCTTATTGTCTCCGTCTTCGTCGACTTCAGCAATCATAGCCTTAAGCCCCAGATGCGTCTGTGGAGCTCCGAGTCTCTCCATCATACGTTTCACCTCAGACAAATCAAGGTATCCATCGCGGCCTTCATCGAATCTAAAATTTTAAGAAGTGGAATTTATTCACACATAATATTTAAAATTAACCATAGTTTGATCATTTTTTTATGCCGCTAATCGAGAAACGAACAGTCGAACCACCTGATGATAAGTGGTCACCGTTGCTCATAGACATAAGTTATACCAGACATCATCGACAAATTGGAGAAAATGAAGCGGGAACCCGCATTATTATTACTGGCACTCTACGACGTAAAAAAGTGAGGAATTTATGTACTTATACAACAAATATGTTTTAGTGTAAAAATTGGGTCCATTACTGAATTGTAGCGACAGCAAACCGATCTATAATTACGGAATGTCAGGCTCATTTTTTTACCACATTTCAATGTTCACTAAAGTAGCATAGTAGTGTATGCTGAAAATTAGATATATATTATAATAGAAGAATAAAACATAATTAAAATAACCACTCGGCTTCGGCTATTATCAGTAATTCCTAACGTGTTCCTATATGGCGCAATGGCTTCAAACTTCTGCAGAGCATCACCCCGTGGTCCTATCAACGTCGGAGAAGCTTGGGTAAGTATTAAGTAAACCGAAACCTAGAATAATTAGTTACTTAGTACGTCGGCGCCTTTTGTTATATCGAAGAGTAATCTCAAAAATACTCGACCTGCATAGAGGAAAGACCAAATTATAAAGGATTTTTACACGATAAAACCTCGGTATTCTTTCGTCACATATGGGTATCTTGTACGAATGCAACAGTGTCACCTTATATCAAAAGTTCTTTGAGCTCGTCTTAAGAGATTTTGTTAATCACAATTTTTAGCTCTTACCCCAGCATGGCAGGTCGAAGCCCGATTGAATGTTTTTATCTATCCTGAATTGCAAAAGTCATAAGCGGCATATTGACCAACCATAGTGTAAATCTTATTTATAACTATGTGCGTTCAAAATATTCGAAACGTGATATTGACGTTGGTTAAGTAGGTAACCATTATTTAGGCAGCAAGTGGAAGTATAGGACCGTTATGTAAGAACATTGTTATTTAGGCTCATACAGAAAGTGCGGTGGCTTGTATTGTGAATACAAATGTTACATATTTCATATGGCTACCTAATGGTGACGCACTGTTAACACTAGTAAGGAAAAAGAAACTTTGTTGTCACATCGTCAACCTTTGTTCACTAATTAGCATCTCCATGTATTCACGGTAAATTCACTACAGGTTGTCGTTGTTAACAAGCACAAATAATACGTACTTGTATTATAGTTACTACAAATTAAAAATATACAAGTTCGAACAATCGATTTACTTGTAAAGAAATACAAAATGTGAATGATAGGTTGGTGACGCACAATTCTACACAGACTCTTATTACACAGCTATACAATGAGTATCTACCTTTACGTAGCGTCTGATATCTTTGATAAGGTAGATAGACAGATACACTACAACAGAAACTTGCGAGTTAAATAGGTACGTGATACTAACAGCGTGTTACAAAGCGTGAGTGAATCCTCCCAGTTATGGTAGTGATTTTAAATAGAGGCACTGTAATTTAATCTGAATCCACGTTCGGTGTCAACATTATACCTATATAGGGAACTATGGGAAACTAGCATCGTGTATCGCACTATGCAGCGTTGAAACCATTGAAATTCATTCACTGGCAAAAAACCGTGAGACCGGTTAAAGTTACATACAAATAATTTGTTATACGAGTTTCGAGGCGACTGCTGATCTAGCATAGCATTTTACGATTGCATATCATAAAATAAGCAAAGACTAGGTATTCGTATTATTATATTAAATTTAATTTCCTATTTCGTAGGACTATCTATTAATCCTTGAAAGAAAATCATCTTTTTATTATGACCCGTATATAAATTATAAATATGTTAACTGTCATCTAAATAAATGAAATAAAACTGAAAACTAAGTACTTTTCGGAGGAATACCTATTATTTTTCGACCGTCTTAGCGACCCGCAGCTTTAAATGTTATTATTGGCAAACCTCTTGTTAGCAGTAGCCAGTTAAAGATAATCTACATTACTGTTAATTAACACTTTTTAACATGTATTGCGTCATGTTTATATTATTAAACCTGATACCCCAAGCAGCACAACTTACGAATAAAAATATATACATGGAAAGGCATTCCTTGCGGGAGTCTGTTTCGCCGTTGCGCATGCGCCGGTGTATAAAATATATCCATTGTCGCGTTGTGGTAACAATAAACTGTAAAGCAGTTATAATAAACATAATTTCGTCGTTTAATAATACTAATCATTATCGTCGGCATACTAATTATTCACCGAATGGTCTCTCAGGAACAAAGGCATGTGCAGTGTGAGGTCAAAAAAAATTAAGTAGATATTGACAACATTTACAATGTAATATTACATAAATATTCTCAGCGATATGACAATCGTCAAAATTATTGATTCAAACCCTTTTTAAACTATATATCCATACCTACGTAGTAGTGCAAATAAGTAAATTGTTCGTTAATATTTAATATTTTTTTATTATAAAGATAGTAGTTATTGTAAAAATAGGATAAATTTTAGTCTTAGATAAGTTACTAATACTATCAACATGGATATAGCTTTCTTGATTAATCACATGGAACGTCACAAAAATAGCTTAGTCGATTAACATAATTTAGATTTCAGCATATGATTTTACGCATTACGTCATAGAAAACCTATGAATGTAAGAGAAAGAACTGGAGTATTAATAAATAAATTTTAGTTAAAAGGTGTACTTATTAAACAGTTAACTGCACATGAGATAAAACACAAAATAAGACGTATCTATTTCTTTTAGAACTGAATTTGCAGATATTCCCATCTCGTAAACAATACAATTATCTAGGGAAGTCAATGTCTCCGAAATGATTGTATTAAATGTATACAAACGAGGTCGGTAATAAAGTGGATTCGTTGCCCTACTAGCACCCGGCTAACGAACTACGCCACCTCTGCGCAACCACCCATCCATCTGTTTGTAGTAGGAACAGTTAATTGGTATGCGCCTGTTGGCTCACATCTCGAATAACAATCGCTATTCAGGCACAAACAAAACTAGTAACTCGTGTTTATTTTTATTAAAAATATATACATTATGACCGATTACAATAGGAAAAACCTTGCCTGTAAAACATATAAAAAATATATAGATGAGAATATGGAACAGTATATTGTTACCGAACAGTAAATAATTCGATTGATTCATACAACAAACGTCTTTGATTTACCTATTTCTATTTCTGTTTCTCACTGTTATAGTATGCTAGTTTATAACATGGTTATGGCTAGTGAAGTCCCGTAGGTTTGATTGAAATAAATTATATATAATAAATTTAATAGGTAAGTAGATATTAATTCATAATGTGAATTAATACAAAAAAATAATAATGTATAATTTCTACTCCTGATATTTGACTTAAATCTTAAATTATACATATGTATATATTATATAATTATTTTTTTGCAAAGATAAAACATGATTCGAATCGTGAATGAATTAAATTTGAAATTTGGGCAACTCTAATGGTTTCGTCAAATTTTCACAATACGAATAATAAAAATCTAGGACTGACAAGGTGCTATTAGTTACTTTCATTAAGTAGCCAAGTTGACTTAGGTGAAAGCCAAATGGAAATATTGTAGTTACGTGAATTCTTATTAGTATTAGGTAATCATATATGTCACGACGTAACTAATCCCGTTTGGTCTTCTAAAATTTAATGGCTCTTGGCAACGAATCGGATCTGACAGGGTGATAGATATTGAAGAAATTTACAGCTCTGAATAAATGATATCAGTGAATGCTATTTACTTAATTGACTAACGCAGACAAGACTGGTAATTTCCTTATTTTAAGGTCGGCTTGCTTTATATTTACGTAATTAATCTTTATTTGTCATCATAATTACAACTCTTAAATGTCTCACTACTGGCCTCGGTTCTCCTCTCACAATGAGAGGAATTAAGCCCGCCACACTGACCAAGTGCGGTTTGGCAGATTGCACATACTCGTACCTTTAAGAATATTAGGAAGAACTCTCAGGTATGCAGGTTTACTCACGATGTCTTCCTTCACCGAAGGAAGTGCAATTCGCACAATTTTTTATAAATTAGAGGTGCTGGAGTCGAACTCGAGTTTCTCGCACGGAAGACAAACGTTCGTTATCACTGCTGCGATCCAGATTCGGCTGTTACAGTTTTAAAGGAAACTATTTATTTTATTAACCTTTATTGATCACGATAAAATATTACGAGAAAATTATAAATATAACGTTTAAAAGATGCATTATCTACCAACTACCAATTTGACTAAGGCATACAGGAAAAGAGGTTATAAAAAACCTTTTTATACGTATAAAAATATCTACATATATAAATTTTAATACATTTACATAATCTTGAAAGACAGTATCAAATAACGGTTGTAATTACAGAGTTTCTTGTAGAAAATGAAAAATATTCCAATAGAAATAAGAATAAAACAACTGAATTGCTGCACAAATGCAACATGAATTATCTGTGAAATGAAATGATTTCCTAACTAAATTCAATTATTGTTTACCTGTCTATGGCCGTTAATTGTTCGTGAGTTTCTTATTTTTTACACGGTGTAATAACACGGCCTTTAAACAAATTTTGCAATATTGAATAGATTTTGCGTGTATATTTCTAATTTATGTTTGATAACTATGTTATCCGCTTCCATTGAATGAACTTAGGCGTTTAACATAATTATTAACCCGTTAGAGTTTTCCGGAGTTCCATTTTAGGTCTTATTCTATTCTGGGTTATGTAAGTAATACATGATTATATTTAAGTGTCGAAAAAATGCATACGCTTACATTAAGTACATAAATACTTTATCTTGTTTTCGGTATTAAATTGAGATAATTTGAATTGGATTGAAAAAAGTAATAATATTTATATAAATGATAACGCAACAACGTAATATATTTAAAATTCGATAATGAAATGTAGATAACACTATCGAATTACGCCAAATCTTAATACCGTGTAGGTATACGTAATAATAGTACTCAAATATTCATACTCTGATAACTTCATTCTTAGTACGAATTGTCCTAATTGAAGTTACAATCAAATTAGAAGACCTACTTAAGTCTATCGGAAAATAAGATAACATATTACAAATAACATATTATTAACAATTAAGTTTCTCTTACACGAAAATTATTACTATCTAGTATCTACCTACGCCTTTCCGTATAAAGCGGGTTATTTTTTGTTTTTGAAATTTAAAAGAAATTTTAAAATTTTCTTCTAATATTAGGCGAACAAATACTGCTATCGCCACGCTTCGTTGCGGATATTAAACATTTCCATGATATGTTAATCATAAATAAGTTTTAAATAATCTAAACATATTAGAAGAAGAATAATCTGAGTTTGTTTCATAGTAGTCATATCATCAACTCAATTAGATTTAACAAGTCATATTGTTTTAAAATGCATTATAATTAGGAAGTAGCAGAGATGTTGGTGGATACAACAATTCACAATTCTAATTCTAAGCTATAAGATTCTATTCTAAGCTATAAGAGTACATCTTTGTATTAAGTTTAGATTCGCTTTATTTAATTCTAAGAGCAGGTACTTTTTAATATTTACCACATTGGTAAGGAACAACCATTAATTAATAATGGATTGAAGGTAGATTCTAAAATTACTGTTAGAATCCTTGTTTTACCAATGAAATATAATTAGAATCTGTATAATTGCTTAAAATCACTATAGTACCGAATTTGTTCTCATTTTAATGACTTTATTATGTTACCTGTAGTCGATGGATGGGAACAATCGATATTACGAGCCGTATAATGTTATCAATAAATACTCATATAATTATATTTGTATTAACTTCAATTGTAGGCCAAATTAATTAACAATGTTTAAAGCGATCTCCACTTCTAATCCTACGTCCGATATTAGCAATTTTTCGACCATTTATTTGATGAATTCATGGTGATATTAATGCATAAAAAAAATTACTTTACGATCTTGATCTAACTAACGATTCTGTTCCACCTTTGCTCAACAAGAAGATAAAGTAATCGACCTTTTATTGATTCATTGTCGAATGTTTCGTAAAATTAAACGTAACATTAGAAGGTATTGATTGGATTTAACTACTATTACTATTAAAAATTTATTACTATTACTATTTAAAAACTTCGATATTTGTTCAGTATAAAAAATAAAGGTTTTAAAACTGTATTCCGGAAATAAAACGATTGCTACGTAAGTACGTGTTTGTGGTTTTACTGTGAACTAACTGTCTCGGCTATCATACAAGTCATATCATATTAATCATAATGATATAAAAACGATCTAAAACTAAGCCAAGGTAATAATTGATGTTAAAATGAACGTTTGAATGAAAGTTTCATTCAACTTATATAAAAAATATAACTTTGCTATGGGGGTAGACGAATGCTAATAAACTATGACAACCTACCTACCTAAACTAAATTTCAATTCTATCTCATAACAATACATATCGAATGAGAAAAAGATTATTTTCGCCGAGGGTCTAAAACAGGATCTACATTTATAAATCTCATTGTATTCAATGAGCAAAATAGATCGATGTACCATTTATTCGAATATTTAAATCGATACGGTCAATCTATATTTCCCGTATGACGCCGTCGGATCGATCGTACTCAACGTCAACGTATTTATAACATTGTAGTTCGAATTAATTCATTAAAGAGTTCATAAATTTATAATAAATAAATAATTTATTTACTTTTTATATTATTGATATTTGTATTTCAGTAAAATTTTAACAATTTTCAACAATATAATAAAAGGTCTACTTTTGGCAACATTGCAAAAAGTATCGATTTACTTTGTCGTTAAATTAACGAAATGATCAACAAAAACCGCGAAAGTTACCAATTAATATGAAAAATAGATTTATGGTTACAATAAATTTAACAAGTTAATTTAACAAAAAAGTTATTTACTTTACTTAGTTTTTTTTCATAGTTTTATAATTTTTCTAAAATAAAACTATCCTTAGTTACTCCTTATTACATCAGCTACCGGCCAGTGAAAGTCCCGTCAAAATCGGTCCAGCGGTTTCAAAGATTAGACGGTCTGTTTGTTCCGACAGACAGACAGACAAAAATTGTAAAAAATGTTATTTTGGTATATGTACTGTAAATACATTCATATGCATGTAGTAAAAAGCGGTTATTTGAAATTACGAACAGACACTTTAATTTTATTTATTAGTATAGATAATTGCTGAGGTAATATAATCGGCATTATCATTCAAACTTATCAAATGAAGTTCCTTTCACTAAATAAATTTATAAAAAATAACAGAAATAAAGATAAATTTGTCAAACACAACAAAAACTTGCAAATTTCATACACTACGTATGAAATAAATTAACAGATAGCCAAAAATACAATTGAAAGTCGTAAGTAAAATTCTATTGAAAATCATCGTTTTCAAATTACATATTACTGTTATATACAGCCAGTACGAAATAAGATAATATGTTATTCTACGTTTTTTGCGTTCCTCTCAATATGTTCATGTTAATTCCTCTGAATATAAACAAACATGCCAGTAGTTCTATAATAATAATTGACAATCACTCAAACGACTGATACACTACAGAGTGATAGATTACATATAAATTTGATTTAAAACATCAGTCTTTTGTTGTTAATTATTACATTGTTTCTATGAAATACGATGATTCAAACATGAGAAACTGGTGAAACAATACAACAGAATAAGAATACAAATTAACCAAAGAAAGCTGAAAACTGCTACGGGTAGTATAAAAATTAGATTACCGGTTTTTACATAAAAAAAATTATATTACCATTTAGACGTATACATAATGTGTATACAATATTTATTCAAAACTCTTACAACAATGCTTTCCATATTTTGAGCTTGTGAATGATGTCATCGACACCGGGCATCGATTTTGTCGTGTGATAACTACGCAGGCCGACATTTATTTCCTCCCGGAGGGGTACTGATATTATGTTTGATACAATTATCCTTCACTGTTGACAAGCAATGTGAATTGAAATAACTAATAAGGATACATATGACGGCGGTATCTGACCAAATTAATTCTTTCCGTAAATTATTACATTTTTATACATTTATTCCAAATCTGTAATGGTGGTGAAATTATTGTAAGGAATCAAAGTATAAAAAAGTAACCAATTTAAGACTCGCATTCCATTCCATTCTTTAAATATTAGACGTTATCTATGTTCACAGTGTTCCAGATTGAACCCTTGAGACCCGATCTCCACCATCCAATTTATTGAACATCGTGCTTCCTTTTTATAAAACATTCGACCATCTTTTTATAAAACAATAAATCGATAAAAGGGAGATTGCAAATTTTATACGATAACTAAGCAAAGACTGGATTGAATTTGAAAGTTCAAACCATAAAGTAAATTCATTACGCGTCATTATTATAAATATTATTAAAAAGATTGGATCAACTGACGCTACTCTGACCCTAGCTGTAATTTACTCCGCGATTCCGCCTTTAAACAATGTCACGTTCATGTCTTCGGGTTTGAGGTATGAGAATACGACGTAAGAGATCGTTTACGAATATTGTTCCTGTATTATTGGTGTACAATTAGTCGCAGTGTTGGTAATTGTATGATGATAGTAATTTAAAATGTAAAATCAAGCTGTACATGTATGTATAACAAACACTATTTTATTACAGTTGGCAATAAGTGACAGTTGTCACGGTGGCGGTGATTTGATTGTGATGAGAAAAATAAAAGTTGGTTTTTGTTCACCTCAGTGAAATATAATATCTAAATGGAACATGGAAATCGAATCACACACACAAATTTATGCGACAGTGAATTAATCATTTTCCATTCCATAAATAACCACAGAAAATGAGTTTGATTAAAATAAATAACATGAGTCTACAAAATGAATAATTAATGACATAGCGAATACTTTAGTGAAGGTTAGCTGATCAATCGAAAGTATTTTATAATTATTGTCGACGACAGAGAATTTTTTAAACCAGTTTTTTAACATACAGCAATAATATTCACCAGTCTCCCGTTAATATTATGTAATACTCATATCAATACACGTTAGTAGTGTTTTTAACAGTTTAATAAAATATGTTTTGAATGATTTTTAGTGATCAATAAATAGGTAAATATTATTGTTATTGAAAGAACAAGGAATTCCGAGCCATAAAATGATTATTGGGGGAGAAACATGATACGAGTATGTCATGACTAATAAATATAAGTTGAAAATTTTGAATGCAAGTTTCAAATGTTCAAAGTGTACTCATAAAAATTATTTTCCTAAGCGTAGCAAGGGCAGGTTGTTAGTTGGCAATAAATGATTGAATTCATGACTCATATTGTGGTAGAAAATTGCAACAGTCACTACAGTATTGACGCGCATTAGTAACATACAAAACGATAAAAATTACACCTATTACGTGCATTAGACATCCATAGTGTCATAAATTTTCTCTATTTCCTTTAAAGTTTTTAATTACTCACTATATTATGAAGCCAATGATAAACGTGGTACGACTAATACTTCGCACCTTCTTTTATAGTGACTAAATGTTACGTATGACTAATAAAATTATAATATTTAAAAATTCTTCGAAAATGAACACAGAAGTGGTTTTCAGCTAACAGTTTGTTTTGTTTACGTCATACCTATGTTTACGTCTTTTGATGAATGAGCTCATACGGGCACCACGCTCCACCGTTTTGTTATTTGAAGGTAAGGAAAGTATATCATACATAATTGTTCGGTCTTCGGTGATGTCTAAGTATGACGAATGTTTACGGATGACAGTGACCACATTATTAGATACTAAAACATACCTGATGTGTAAAATGGGCTTTTACATAGACGGTAATTTTTTTTTATTTTTTTTGCGATTTTATTTATTTTGTTCATAACAAAAATATAATATTTATTAATTTTTAAATAGTTTATCAAGGAGCCTTCTGTACTGTTGAACCAATGAAACTTTTTTGGCCTAGATCTTACGAATAAAATGTTTTTAAATACAAGTATAATAATAGAGTTCTAGCTGTGTACTTAAAAAGGCATTTGTATTTTATTTTTAAGTTTTCACTAACATTCTATTGCATTGTATCTTGATTAAAAATGATTGCTTTTATCATTAATATATCCTACATTACTACCAAACTACTTTTGTAAGAACTAAACTATTATTACGAGGATCAGAAAAAATAAGATAATATAAAATGTATTTTCACGTTTTCACAAAATAACATAACAATACAAATAAACATGTAGCGGTTGTTAAAAAATTAAAAAGAATAAATATTTAGTTTGCATCCATAAGGCTATATACAGGTTGAAATATAAGAAGTGCTGGTAAAATTATATGATAATTGTATTATTAATCAATAAATTTAAAAATAGATTGAAGTAACAAAAAGGCAGCGTAGGATTTTTCCGAAGATATTGATGAATTATGACGGAATGTACGTAACACACATTTCTGGAATGACATGATATTTATTGTATTCAATGCGAGGGGAGTGGTTGCCTTACCATTATAATTATGAACACTTTAACTAATTGTATACCTAATGTGCAGTGCATGCTCATTTGCTACTTTTCATGTTAATAAAAAATGGCCGACGCTTGATCATACACTCATGGGACTAGAAGACGATAACAATTATTTTAATAGGTGTGTTTACTTTAATTCGCCTGTAAATGCCCTTTAGTCACCTAATAGGGTTGTAAAGTTAAAAATGAAGTCTTACGGGTATCCTACTGGTTTTGCGAGTGTTGATTGTTTCTTGTTAGGGCGAAGTTTTAAAAATAACACATTGAATGGCCGACAAGTAGGGTTAGAACCAATTCTACAATCTATACTACATCTCCAATACTACATTTCCAAAGATGTAAGTATAAAATACTCACTTAATAACCTTTAAAATAAGTCATCGTATCAATTCTATTATTTATTGTTTTTATAATTATTTTGATTAGAAATTATCGATTTAATATTCAATTATATTTTTTATAAAACCTAACTCTTACTATAAATTTAAAAAAATATTAAGAGGTTGAATTATTTTTATTAATTGAAATACAAAAACTCATCCTCCGCAAGCTCAATTGGAACTTCACCAGCTTGTATTTCAGTAAGTAATCTTATTATGTAGGTAAAATGAAAGTGAATATGAACTAAAAATCCGCTCCCGTAATAATGGTGGGGCATCTATTCATTGTTTTCTCCCACGATGCCGGTTGGTATGACAATTATCTGTATAACTAATAAATTACCTACTTCTAATAAATTAACTAATTAACTGTCTAAGCTTTCACTGCGGAACAGCGAAAAAGTTCTTTCCAGTAATTATTTCAATTTTTATTTACAATTTACTCTGATTGATTAGAGTATTTTTTGCCACGAAACATTTTCGGTTGGCTAAAATTACATTACTTAACACTAAACCTACCAGAGCGGTCAAATGACCGCTTTTGAGACTTTATAAAATGAATGTTTTTTAATTATTATATGATATTTATTTTGTGTTTATTGTTTATGCTAAATTCTGTATTAATTACAATCAACTGGAAAAGACTATAATGTTTGTTTCAAAAGCGGTCATTTGACCGCCATCGGTAGAAATAGGTATACAATAATATGTCGGTAGGTTTAGTGTTAAAACAATAATTTTACGAATCGACTGTGTATTACAATATAAATATTTGAGTTAAGACTTCACTGATACCTGTATAGAAAACTTTTGGTATAATATTGTTGTAGGGTAGGTGGGACTTCAAGGTAAACCATATAGCCTTAATAAGTCGACATTAGTACCTGGCATATGAAGCCAAACAGCGTTCTCTATGATAATCTAAGTCTAAATAAAACGCCACTTGATAAATTACCTACCTACTAACTGATATAAATTATCATTTAAAAATTAAACTATGAGCAGTTGAAACGCAGTTATATAGGAATATAAGATTACGTTATGATGTTTCAAAGTAAGATAAATAAAAATAATTTCATTTAGGGTAAGTCTACAGAAACTTGTTTTAATTTCAAATAAAACTTACTTGTTAAATGTTTCTTCGTATTGTTTTATTTCCTTTCTGGAGAACTCGTGAAATTCCGTGAATACGTTCACAAATTTATATTTTGGCTTAACTTCCAGCCCCTCCTCAAGTTTTTCGTTGATTTGCTGCCTTCTGGAGAGGATTCCGTTGAGTTCGTCCGTGGCCGACATCGTGTAAAATTGCGTGTGAAATAAAACCACGAACAGTGCGTTTTTACGTCGAGAAGAGGTTCCTAACGCGTAGAGCGTACTCTTGTGCGACTTTTAGAAGACTGGCTGGCGGTTTGACTAGATGGACGCCCGCCGGCAGGCAGCGGCAGGCGGCACGGCGGCAGTCAGTTCCTCGCACACCGCGCTCCCTCGCGAGTCGTAGTATTGTAATCGCGTCGCGGGGGACGGAGCTCGGAGCATCGACGCGAGTGTGTACCGCGCACGCCTCCTAATCTACCTCATCTTGCCGGAATCGAGTCGCCGCCAAACTAAACCTTCACGAGATTTCATTCTGGTTCCATGACTTAGGATCTAAATAATAGTTCCTTAGGTTTATACATATTATAAATATGTAGATTACTACGACTAATACTATTACTTCGAAAAAAAGAACACATTATAGACATCAGTAAAGTAATGGAAATATCAATATATCCGTCTAAAAATATACTAATTTAATACATTTTATTGAAACTTATAAGTAATCTCAATCCATATTCAGATTATTCTAAAACTGCCTAAACTAAATAGATAGAGAGAGAACATAAACTAAATACTCAATTCTATACGAAGTGTCGCATAAAATCTATAGATATGAAGACTTAAATCGATCCTATTTTTGTGTTAGAACTTTGTATTCCTACCCGTTTAATATGTTAACAATTCTTTAAGTTTTAATAACATTTCAAAGAAATTTTACCTTACCTTCCGTGATCAATACCGAAGCGCAAAACCTCTGTAGCTGGCAGTTAATATATCCAGTAGATACATATATTTTAAATAGTTTATATTTTAGAATACAAAATTACCTGAGAGTCATGTGTTTTAAAGAGTTAAAAAAGGGCTCTGATTTTTAAAAGTTTAGAAAATATTATAATGCTTTTGTATTTAAATAAATTTACATCAACTTATATTATATTTCTTTTTATTAGAAGGTATCTTCTGAAAAAACCATAAAATGTTAGATGATATGGCAATATAAATGTTATGGCAATGGAGAAAGCCATAAACGAAAAAACGTCAACGATGCAGCAGGAAGAATTGCCGGATGAATTGGCAAGACTCTGGTCAAATAATTAAAAGAAACATAAACTTTTAACAAGAAAGCAGTAACACTTTACATACGTTCGTCAACCAGAGGCACTGATGATCTAAAGAAGTTAGCGGATAAGGTCCACTGTAGGCAGGAAACTCGGAAACAGTCGGTAAGAGTGGTGGACACGCCTATTAAAAGATTGGTCGATGGATGAATTGATTTTTGTTTGAACTCTAGTAAATTGTTTACTAAATACATTGTACAAATTTTAGTGAGTTGAATGATAATATTGAGAATATCTAGGTATTATCTATCTTTATATTTTCGTTCAGAATTCACTGTTGCATTCTCCGTGCCTATAAGAAAATAGACTGGTACCACTTGGAACCATTTTTACAGCTGTACCTATCTACTTATTTATATGGATAAGTGCAGTTGGCACGAATTGAAAATGAGGTTGAAATCGGTATCTTTGACATTACAATTGTAATTACTATAGTAAAGTGAAAATAAATTATATTATTCTACATAGTCGTGTCAACTAATATAATTGTCATGACATATTTTAAGTACTATAAATAATTGTTATACATCTGTATAAAAATAACAATTATATTATTTACACGCAAACTTACTACTACACTAAACATATTATATTTATTATTATTACTTACATTGTCTGCTTACAGAAATTAAATCATATCCTTATCTACTCGTATGTATGTATGGAAACTTTTTGTAATAAGTGCAAAAGCTATACTAATGTTATATAGAGAGAGAGAGTGTGAATTTTGTGACTTTGTGCATATGCGGAAAGTAATCTAAGAACTACTGGACCTATTTGGAAAGTTCTTACAACATTACAAAGGTTATTTCGGATGGTCAGAAGACCATAAGGTCGAATTTGGACCATGTGTCATAGTAATTATAATGACTGTATTATTCGACAATTATTTATACATATTTAAAAAATGAAGCTTCGCTATCCCTTCAACAAATCCCCACAATGACTAGTACCACAACCGGTTCCATGAGAAGTACTATCGTCATTAAAAAAAAACATTGAACACTTTTTTGAACGTCGAACGTTTGTATGGTGCTGTATTGCTACACAAATGGTTTTTATTTCTTGCTAATAACTTGTGCTCTCTTCGCTTCAAATTACTTAAGCCTACGTTTATCGGGTGTTACTCTTAAATTGGAAACAATGCTTACTAATTTTTATGTGGCACTTAATAAACTTCATGTTTGGAACATTCTGTTTTATATATAACTAGTTAACAAACGAGTGGGCATGTCACCCGATAATACGTGACCACCGTCCCCCATGGACATCAGTAACACCGAAGGGGTTACCGACGCGTTGTTGACAGAGAATGAGGCGGGTTCCCCGTTATTATTGGCTACACTGGCACACTGCGATCGAACACGTATGAAACATTTTACGGTCGGTTTGAGAATGCTATTGTTTTTGGAAACTGTTTTCCTAGTTCTATGATTTAGAAACACATCCATTTGTTGCAGTAGCTACCAGAAGCCAGTCAAAACTTTGTTGCCTGCCCCCTTTAATAGACAGTCTATAGTAACTAACTTTTGCTTTCCATTCCGCGGATACAGATGATGAAAAGTAACCTAGGTTACCTCTAATATAAGTTATAAATACGTTAATTTAATCACCGTCTGCTCAGTAGTTTTCATTTGATAAGTGCACAAACAGACAGACAGAAATTTGAAATGATTTAGCCCATATATTGACAAAGATTACTTTCAAATTAAAAAAAATATTGTGTGACAGATTCGGCCTCAGTGAATTTTTTTTATTATTAATGTTAATGCAAATATTGATATTGCGAGATAAATATCTGTTTATGCTCACTCAGCATTAACGTCATCTATGTAAAGCAAACAAAAACATATTTCAATATTTTAGTATTATGGAATTAATATACAAAGAACAATTAAATTAATAATAAATATATTAAGTATTTTTCTGTGCTGAAGTTTACAATATATAAATATGCAATTGGACTTGAAGGCAAGTCACAATTCAATGTTTTATTAAGGAGATGACCTTATGTGAAGCACTTCATGAATCACCAAGACATACGGAATTAAATACTATTAAGTCTTATATGACGAATTTTATTCGTGATGGCCTTTTCAGAACCTTTATTTTAATATTCTGTGTTAACACTTAGTATGCTTGGTGTGTCATAGACTTGACTAGTATTGATTAGAATTAACAGTTATGTAGTGTTACATTCATGCCATGTAGTATTTTATTCACATACCTTTACTGAAAACATTGTATAGATCACGTACGCACCTATTCAAAGGATCTACACTCAACATTTCGACAGCTTTTTAAGCCAGCAGAGATACAAACAGCTTACTGCATACTGCAAACATTACGTACGGTAGGTAACAGCATTTGTTTACAAGATTAGATGATAAAAACTTTAATGCCGTTAGAGAATGTAGGTTAAGAAGATTATCAGCTCTGTTCGCTCAGAGCTCACCTTTGCTTCTTGTACGCTCGCTATGCGTTTATAATGGGTAACGCAATAAAGCACATTATTATGATAACATCTAACTTGTTTGATGACTGTTGGATGTTCCCGTCTATAAATGATAGCTTAGCCAATTTTCTATCAATAATCTGAGTATCAGAAGATTAGAACTAGACCGCTTTGTAATGCAAGAATTATGTCGAGTTAAAATATTGGACATCAAACGGAGAGAGCTTATATATATTTTTCTGTACCTACTCTACCTATAGATAAAATAAATTATGATATCATACATATCACAGTTTCATTTTCATGTATTATTCGCACAGAATTTTAAAGTATATTTCGTGTTTTTTTTTGTCAATGTGAAGTTCTGATTCCGATTTTGATTATGGAAAATATTCTTTATCTATTATAATTGAATTCCTCGCGTCGAGCCTTTTTGATTGGATTCGTCACAAATTGATTTCACCAAAAATTCACAAATTCATTGATTTCATTTGAAAAAGGTGGGTTTTTAATTTTACCTTAAAATAAACTCTCCCATATCAGATATGGACAATACATTTTCACCTTTTTAAGCTCAATAGAGTCAAGTAATTTATGACAAACGTCATATATAAAAAATAAGAAAATCTTAAAAAAAGTTTAGTTAGTAATTATCTAGTTTAAAAATAATAAGAGTAAAAGTTTTTTATATCTTTATCTCATATGTAAATTCTCGTGTTACAGTTTTAGTTACCATACTCCTCCGAAATGGCTTGACCGATTTTGATGAAATTTTATATGTATATTCAGTAGGTCTGAGAATAGGTTGTTATCAATTTTTATACCCCTAGGAAATAAAGGTGGTCCACCCCAAATTTTTATTTTTATTTTTTTATGATGAGGCATTAAAAATAAAATAAAAAATTAAAAGACCCTAAATTTTCACCCTTCTACCATCAACCCCTATTTTTTAATAGCGATATTAGTAATTTAATAATTTTCAACCCAGGTTGATAACTGATTAATTATCACTTGATCACTTATCCCTGCCAGCCGTCTACCGGTGTCACTTCTGATCCAGTAAACAGCACGGAGTAGGGATGAGATCTCTTTTCTCACTACCTACAGTTTTCGGCCATTATTATTATTGTTTGTGCGTCAATCATAATAGTGACGTTTACAATTATCATTTTACTATTTCAGTGTTATTTTTAAATAAATGTATCATTAATTTATTAATTCATATCACATCATATTTTTCACACGAACAATTATACGTAGCATGCTCTCGAGTAGGCAAACCATCCAATTTGTTTGTGTTAGCTAAAGATGGGACAACAAAAAATATTGTACACTCTATTGCGTTATTGTTGGATTGATATTGTTTTTTTAGTAAAATTGTTATAATTAGCGATATATATAATTAATAATTTATACGACAAAACAACGTTTGCCGAGTCAGACTAGTTAATTTATACACATAATTTGTCACTTAAAAGTATAATGTGGGTACCAGAAAATTACTAAAGTTACTAACCAAATCAGCTGAGCAGAGTTCCGCTGAGAATCAACAAATGTTAATTTTATCATAATGTTTTATGCTGCGTATGTTTGAACTGTATTTAAATTTACATAATTCGTTTTAACGAAATAACTAAGCTACATATAGACATTCTAAGTATCCATTTTAATTATAAATTTTTTGTTATAATTCCCCTGAGCCATTACGCTGCTGACATAATGAATTCGTACACTAGTAATTTAATTTACAAGCCAGCTGAAATTCACGAAACTCGTCAAACGTTAGTTGCTTTCGGACTCTGCAGGACATCATGAGGCGTATTTCAAGGTATTTATTTGCCACATAATATTTTTTATAAACACACAAAATATCTATAAGTTTATAGTAGATACTATGTTATATGTATAAAATTTTACGTTTTTTTTATTTTTCCACGATGGTAACCAACTCCAAAAAACGGTCAAACGCATATCGGATTATACACAATAAAGCGGTGTGTAGTCGGCATGAATAATAAAATTATTATATTTAAGTTTTTTATCGACACCAAAAATAAATATATATTCCATAATAATACTATGAGAATTATTATTTTTAAGTTTTTTTGATTAACAATATGTATTATTGAAATAAATATTCGCAGAAAGTATTATTAAACTATACCATCTAATTATTGTTAAAAAAAAATTATCCCATTCAAAATATATATATAGAAGGTCAGTTACGACTTACATCAATAAGTAATTATAAAAATTAAATAAAAATCCGTAAGATTAGTTAAAATACAAGATTCTCTCTCTATCTCTCTTAATTATATTAAATCAACCATAATTATTTTATTTGTCGCTCATCAATATCACCGCCATTTATTACCAAACCATTAGCACCGCCTTCCGTCATTGCCTTCATTAAACTGCTGTACAACAACTCTGGATTCGAACTTAGGATTCGGAAATTTTTACGAAGTTGCAGAGAAAATCTTGTACAATAGTTCTAATATTATAATTTGTGATCTTTAACGATACTAATTGATAATATTCTTAATCTGACAGCACCGAACGTGTTCGTGATGTCGACATGGAGAACAATGACAAAGAAACAAAACCTATTGGTCGTGTTCCAAAAAAAGGAAAATTGAAATTGATTAAGGATTATTTAATCGATTATACAGAAAATTCTAATCTTCACGGACTTAAATACATCGGAGAGAAAAAAAGGACCTCTGTTGAAAAGTAAGCCTACAAGAGATACAAGAAAAGAAATAATTAATTTTATTGCGCTGTTAACATTCATTAATTTGCACTCAAAATAATTGTTATTCGTTTTTAAAAGGCTTTTAATATTTATTTTTTTATGTTTAGCCCATCCACCTTCTCATGATTCAATCTGG